>JASANW010001301.1:0-50128 GCA_030849725.1 Trypanosoma boissoni
GGAGGAGTATAATTGCCTCTTTTGCTCATATCTTCCTTGTGCGCTCACCGGATCGTCGTTGAAAGCACCCCATGTAAAGGCAGACGCCGAAGCGTGTATGGTGGAAAGATGAGGAGCAGGATCCCCGTGTACAGCTCGTTCTATTGATTAGTTCAGAACGACTGCAACGGATTGTGGGTTCGGTGTCGAGATCATTCTCCTTTCAGCGTCCGCCACAGGAGCTTCGCACTGCATTAAAGCCCTTCGAGTCTTGCCCAGCTCGACTTTACTAATATTGCAATTGGTATCGTGTTTTCTTTACCTGTTCCTGTTGAGCACCCAACAACGGCTCTGTATAGTTAGCCTCTGCCTCTCTACTAGACACATGCGCCTCTCGAGCACTTTTTTCCGCAGAGGCCAAAGAACAATCGCTTTGCTCACGCTGCCAATCATTAGCGCTTTAGGCTTCCATGCGATCTATCTCAAATAGGGCATTTAACATAGGCGACATCACTCGATATTCAAAAGTAGGTATATGGGAAGCGCGCAGTTTAACGACGTATCCCTTTAGTTATGAGTCAACCTAAACATTTGACACTACCTCTTGGGTGACCGCCAAGCCACAATCAGTCCAAATCGCCGTCGCCTGCTCCTCCAGTGGTTCTTTGTTCCTCAATTACTTAAACTATACCGGTATAGAGCCATGCAGGCGGGTTTGTCCTGCCAGAAGAAGTCCCATGGACTCTCATTACGCATTGAGATATGGAACCAAGGTCATTCAGAAAAAAAAAAAATCTTGCAAAATAAATATTGTAAAGGTACTGTAATAAAGTGTAAAACACTATTCGTAAGATCCCTAGGGGAAAACTGCGTGCTCCTTTATGTTATAGATTCAAAATAAGGTAAAGGGGAAAACAAGGTCAGTGGGATAAAAAGATGGGAGCCTAGGAGCAAAGAAAGTACCCTTGTCTCGGCTGACATTCTCTTCACTGGTTCTTTGAAAACAAAAAAGTAGAACATATTTTTTTCCTGATGGTTACGTTCCTTTCCTGGACCGTGCCATTTTTTTAAATATATTTTTTTTTTTCTACAAAAGAGAACATTCATGCATTGTACTACGTAGCAATACTCTTTACTTCTGCACGGTACACCTTTTAACCCTTCTTAATCAGTGCCGTTGTTAGCCTACTTTTCAACTTGGTCTCCCTCTTCCATTTTTTGCAATACCGCAGAGGTATCGCTATGTACAATTGCTGATGATGAATTAGGAGAAATATTGTCCTCTGCAAGCACATCAATACCAGACGCGCGGCGCATTTCCGTACTTCCACCTCTTCTTGTTTCATCCAAGGTATCAATTCCGGCAGGATTGCGGGTGCAGTCGACTTTTTCATCGTCACGAGCGTGTCCAATGATCCCTATTAAGTGTGGCGGCGGAATTGACCGCTCTTCATCGGAAGGAACAAACTCATGTTCCACATCGCCTGTGACTAAAGGATAAGGGGCAGATATGGTCGTCGACTGCTGCTGCTGCTGCTGCTGCTCTCTAGAGTGAGAAGCCCTTCGCAAAAGGCTTTCGAGTATACCACATCGCACCTGTAGTTGATCTTTCATCAGGCGAGCCCGCAAGTGGGATTGAATAAGAGTTATCTGCTCACGTTGTGAATTGATTGTGCGACTTTGTTCGTTTAAAAGAAGTTGCTCTACTTGAATTTGATGTTGTTGAGTCATTACTTGACTTTCGTGGTTACGAACAAGTTGCTCTTGATGCTTAATCTGGCGACCTTGCATTTCAAGTTGAATTTTTTGCGCTTCAATAATTTGCTGCATAGTATTTAACTTTTCTTCATAGGTTCCTATGCGATCTTTCTGGCTCTGAAGAAGCGCCGTTTGCACGTCATTTTGTTCTCTGTGCTTACGGAGAAGACTGTTGTACAACTCTGACTGGGTTCGCAATGCAGTAAGGCGACCATAAAAACTCTCCAGTTCTTCTGCCTCGGGGAACAGTTCCCGAAATGTATGGAGCGACTGTGCCTGCTTATAACGCTTTTGAAATTCAGCGAGTCCCCACCTACTCTGCCTAATTTTTTTCAACTCCAAACCAATAAATGTGTCGGGATAGGGTGAATCAACGCCATAATCGGACTTTTGATGATGATGATAATAATGTTGCCTTGCAGTCTGTTTGTGACTTTCATCGACTGCATCTTCCCGTCGCTCTCGCTTTTGATGAGGCTCGTGGCCTTCGGTACTCTCACTCTGCGATTCCTTCTCCACTCCTTTCACAGCACCAGAGGCCGATTCCTTCTTTTGCGATTCTTCTGCATCTGAGCAACAACGCCTTGTCAAATCCTTTCGAACAAAAAGATACCCGAGTCCAAGATGACAGTCGGGGCACTCGAGTCGTTTGCTGCAGTTGTACGATTCAAACCACGGAACTCGCGCAGTCATCGTACGCCGGCGTACTTGAATAAACGATTCCTCAACGAGAAAATTCCCAGGGTGCGAACTCCACTTTGTCGATGATGGTGGATTCCGTGATGCCTCCAAAACTGAGGACGTCACGGACTCCACATTGCACCTATTGGAACTACCAGTGACAGCAGCGTTGTTTTCCACATCCTCAACATCACCAGATGCAACTCCTTCGGTTGATTTGGCATGCGAAGCAAGCGCACCACGGTCCTTTTCACATACTACGAGACCGTAGCCGCCAACGTCAGCCTGCACACACACTAGATCCACGCGGAATTTAGAAACACGGCCACGACGAGTGATATGTGTTGAGAAAGAGGATCGGTTCGGGTTTACCTCCTGTTCATTGCCCTCACTGGGCGCCTCGGTATGATCTGTTTCAGTAGCAGTGGTGGCGCCCGGATCTGCTGTCTGTGTGTTGGGCGTTTCTGACTGTTCTCGCTCGTGTTGATGCGACTGCTCTTCTGCCCCTTGTTGGCGACTCTGCGCATCCATTTCGCTTAACTGCGTGCGCCGAGAATCCACAACAGCTTCGAGCGCCAGCAGACGTGCCGCTGGGGGTAAGGGCAAAGAAAGAATTCGCTCGGACACAACTACAGAAACCTCTGTCGTCTCGTCGGCGCTGTAGCAAGGGACAGGATCCTCAACATTCAAAAGATCTTCGAGATCATAAGCAAAAGCGCTTGCCGTTGTGCCCCCGGCAACTTCCGTAAGAATGAGATCGTCTCTGCTACATATAGGGTACTCGCATCTCATACACATAAAACAAGATGTGGTGGACGACATCCTTCACCAATGGGTAATATTTCCCAGCAATAAGACAGGGGAAAGGAAAGAAGAACTATTACAACGAATGAATACAAAAAAAATAATAATAATGAAGACGGTTACTTCACAAAATTCAACTAAGCTTCAAATCTAAAAGTGATCAAATAGAAACGAATATATAGTGTTAACAAATTTTTTTTTTTTAATACAGAAAAAAAAAAAAGCGCAGAAACAACAACAACAACGACATCACCAAAGTAAACAACGACAACATCAACAACAACAAGTATAATTAAAACCTAAAATGAAGCAAACATTGTCATAAATAATGACGAACGGTACGCGACGCCCCTCTCCCCCCACGTCCCATTCCCTCTCTCTTTCTCTTCCTTGCCAAGTTACACGTTTGTGCGCTTAACTTACGACGCTGCTTTGTTGCCTTTTTTTTTCTTTGAAGGACGTTCCATGCGCACCTCGTCGTCGGTGTCTTCACAGGTCGTTCCCTCCTTCATCTCACAGCGCCACTCCGTTGTCGACTCTGAAATCTTCTCCGGGACAATACGCCACTTTTCACACGAGTCGCAACAAACCCAATGAATGACCTCGATTTCATCCTCATCCTCATCATCGGAAGAAGTTTCAGAAGAACTCTCATCCTCACTTTCAACCTCATCCTCGTCGCTGTTGGACCGTGGACGGCGGCGGCGGCGGCGGTTTCCGGCGGGTGGCCTTGATGCCCCCGCTCTACTCTTCGCGGCCTCATTCGCCGCGGGTCTTTTGCGCTTTCGAGTGGCACTGGAGGCCGTCGCGGACTCCGCTTTGGCTGAAGAGGCCAAAGCCCCGGCGGCGCGGCGGCGTTCGGCCTTTGGCGGAGGCGCCACCGCGTCGCCGTTGGCAGCGGAGGGCTTTGGATTTTTTCCACCCGCCTCGCCATCGTCTGTCTTTGCGTGACTGCCGTGTGGGCGCTTTTTGGGTTTTCCATCTTTAACGACTTTTCGTTCGGGGCTTCTACCATTGGAACCCACAGGTGAGTCGCTCGGGTTTCCAACGTCCGCGGCGATCAAGCTCCGCACAACTTCATCCCGCTTTGCGCGGATTTCTTCTGGGGATAAGAGGATATTCTTTACAAAGGAGCCGAGTGCCTTCTTACGCAGTATCGATGTCAAGCTTCGGAGAGTGGGAAGGATTGGTCGTCCATGCTGTGCTAACTTTACTTCATCTCGAAGGACCAGATCACCGCTTTGTCTATCAGGACTGCGGTTGCTATGACTAGGGGCAATGTCCTTCACAGTGCCACCATGTGGAGCGCTGCAGGAGCGCACATTTCGTGCCAGTGCACAGACAAACGGTGCACCGCCTGGGAAAGGCTGTTCTACTTGTCTCAGCTTTCCGCACTTCTCACAACTCACCCAGCAAAAGCACGAAAGTATAGCGTTGTCATTTTGAAGAAGGTTGTTCACATGCAGCAACTCTTTTGAGTTACCACTGTCTGGCTGTTCCATGTCTACGGTGCTACCGGTTCCTGCTCGTCGCGAAATGCGCTCACTCCGCCGAAGAGAGAGCTCCTTGGAAAGCTCTTCATTGAGCAGTTTATGGTTAGTGGGCACTTGCTTCATCGGCCCAGAGGCACCTCTACCAGGTTCTCCTCCATCATTCACATTGAAAGCATTGTATATCTCACCTAACCACTCCTCCCGAAGATCGGCCCATACATCGCCCATTTCGCAGTAAATCCACTGGCAAACGAACGTTTCAGGATTAGGCAGAAAATATTCAGTGCGTCCTTTTTTGATCGGAGTACTACAATCACCCCCGGAGTGAGAATCATTCAAAGAAGGATCTGGGATTGCACGTGCATGACACTGGCGTTGCTCACGAACTACACTTTTGGCCCACAAATCTTTAGAATCGGTGACTTGAGCCTCTGTTTTGCATATTCCATTGCCTTCCTCCGTTAACGGTACAGTGGCTACTCCCTCCGGTGGGTTCATCACCACAGGCTGTGCGACCCACCTGCTGCAACGTGTGCACTGCAAGAGAACAAAGCGCAAAACACTTGGAAAGCGATGGCGGAGTGACCAGAGAGCCTCTGGCATGGCAATGTAACGGGGCACCACGCTCTCCTCGTCCACACTCCTCGGGGCAGGGCTGCTGCTCATGGTTGGGTGCCAAGCAGTTCCAGCAGGTCTTTCCAACGCCGTCTGTGAAAAGCTCGTAATCGCTTTTCTCTCCATAGAGAGGTGCATATATATATATATATCAAGCAATGAGTCATTAAAAAAAAAAAGAAGAAGTAAAAGCAACATTGAAAGATATTTAAAATAGACAAGAACTTCAGTCACTTGTGAATTAGTAGCATTCATTTACTTCTCTGGCACAAGAACACCAAACAATAATAACATCAGAATTCACGAGGAGACGAAACAGCATATTAATTAATAGCTAGGGGATCAAAGACATCTTGCTACTTTGTTTGCATTCATTATAAAAACTCCATTATAATCAAAGTAAAATAACACAATTCCATTACCATTGACGCACGCACAATTACTTCGGTCCCTCACCTTGCATTATACTCTTTTATACCACAACATATTCTCTGCAGTCCATATTCATCCACACAGCATCAAAGTCGTCTTGACATCCTAAAAAGAAGGCAAAAAAAAAAAAAGGCACGGTCTTCATCTATTCATCTAGACAGAATACAGCTTGCACGTGAACTGCATCTCTAAAAAGAAACGCGACATTCAAAGACTTTTTGAGGCTACAAGCCCCAGTTACAGCCTCAACCACGTTTCTCAGAACCGATTATTTGCATTCCTCGTTTTTCAAATTCAGTGTTGAGAGTATTAATAATTTCTTCATATGCCTGATCAAGGTCATCATTAAGTATAATATGGTGGAAAAAATCGGGGTATTCCTTACAAAACTGTAATTCACTCTCTGCAGTGCGCAACCGACGCTCTATGACATCTTCATTTTCTGCCCCTCGTCTTTTAATGCGTTCCCGCAGAACTTCCATGCTTTGTGGCTTAATAAAAATGTACAAAATATTAAGCTTATCGTTATTTTCACGAATCTTACGCGCACCTTGAATATCAATTTCCAATATGCACAACTTTCCTGACTCCTCTACTGTATTTATTGCAGCAAATGAAGTGCCATACAGGTTTCCGTGGACATCACATAACTCCAGAAAGCCGCCCTCAGAAGACAATCGTTCTATGGTAGGCCGATCTACAAAATGATACTCCCGACCGTTTTGTTCCCCAGGACGCGGGGCACGTGTTGTGTGGGAGATGGAATGGGCAAAGTGGTCCGAGTGCGCTTGCATAAGACGACCAAGGAGTGCGCCTTTCCCCACACCCGATGGCCCACAAAACGCAATGGCTTGCAAAGCGGCGCTACTTGGCGATGACATGCAGTTCCACAGGTTTGCTTTTTGAAAGAATATATTGTTCTTTTTATTATTCAGTATGTATTCTAGATTCGCCTTTCTACGCAACAGGGTGAATACCATTTGAGATATATATACAAAATAAAAGCCAACAAACAAACACTCTTTATAGACAGAAAGACAGACACACATACACACACAAAGAAAGAGTAAGAAAGCAGACTGTATATATATATATATATATATATATATATATATATATATATATTTAACCATTAGCCACCTCCATAAAAAAAAAAAAATCATGCCTTAAAAAAAAAAAAAATTCGTCAAAGCAACTACCCCTTTATCAATTCACTGCTTTTGCCGCTTTTCCAACGCTGCACAAGTTCTTCGCATTCGCTGAATAATACTCTGAATTTCATCTGCGGTCGTAGAAGCAGAAGCCATCCTTTGTTCAATGCTCTCAATCAGATCATTTTCCTCTTGCTTCAAGGCGTCCAGCACAACCCGCATCGCGTCTACAGAAGCATTTTGTCGCCGCGGTTCGTGAATATGAATCAAACCTTCAAAAGGAAAACACCACGAGGGGAATTGTAATCCATTACGCATTAAATGCTGTTCCTCTACATCTGTTCCTGTCCTTTTAACTGGAAGAACACATAAATCAGGTGGTGGCTCCAACGGTGGATCAGGAACGGCATATACACGCGACAGAACATGCAAAAAGCGCTCAGTTGGATGAAATATTCGAATCGCGTCTCGTCTTTCGGACACAATGGCCACCTTGTCCAACTCCTCCGCACTCACGCAATCCGTACCTCCATCCCCGTCACCCTCGACACAGTTTACAAGATTCAAAAAGGCAAGAGCCATGCTCACGTCTTCTTCCCTTGTATTGCTCTGTGAACGCCGAGCTAACACAGCCTTTGCGCTATCCACGTCCCCTGGCATAAGGATAACAGTAGGCTGCGCCATCGTCTGGGCAAATGTTGAACTAAGCAGCTGCGGTGGTAGATTTGCTCTCCTCTGAAGATAAACCATGTGGGTTAACGCAAAGGGTGCAATGTGGAGTTCCGGGCGGAAGTGTATAACCATCTCAATTGCGTGCTCTGCCCATGTATCGTCTACCACAAAGAAAGGGGGCCGGGTAAGCTCTCGATAGGGTTCTGGAAAGCTGTTAGGCAATATAAAAACGACTCGATCCACAAGAGCATAAAGAGGCGACGCA
Organism: Trypanosoma boissoni; assembly: GCA_030849725.1. NCBI lineage: Eukaryota > Euglenozoa > Kinetoplastea > Trypanosomatida > Trypanosomatidae > Trypanosoma > Trypanosoma boissoni. The sequence continues at coordinate 7,851 of JASANW010001301.1, forward strand.
GTGGATAGGATAGATTCCATGTTATCCACATCCAACACATTATTATCGTCAGCTAACTGCAACGCACGGCGGTATGCCAAATCCATCACTGCGCTCGCCCCATCACGAAGATAACAAAAACGCACATGTGTACAACGACTAATTCCCGTATTGTAGTCGTGTGCGCCACCGGTATTGACTGGAGCAGCCTCGTCACTGGGTGACCGCTCCCCGTCCTCGCCGCGTGACCGGCGGCGGCTGGGCCTGTTCTCCTCCCGCCGCTCCGACTTCTTTGCCGGGGCGCTCGGCTGCTGCGGCGGGAGCGGTCTGAGTGCCGACGAGGCGCCCGCGGCGGAGCGGCCCCGGCAGAGCGCAATGGGCAGCGCAACACTCCCAACACAAAAATGAATAAGCGAAGCCCCGGCATACACGACAGACTCATCTGCAGAGCATCCGGTACTCATGGCCTTATCCACTCGCTCGCCCACACTCTTTTTTTTTTTCTTTTTTTGTTCCCCCCAGAAAAAAACAAAAAAAAAAAACACACAAAATAAAGGAAACAACAACAAAAAGGGCTTTGTAGAATGGCGCAAACAAATGTTTTTTTTTTTTTTTCTTTCAAATATATTTTATATGCATAGCGTTCTTTGAATGCTTTTATTCAGCATGTAACAAAATTTCACACAATGTCAAATGCAAGACGATAATAAAGCAAATAATGCTCCTAAGCAAAGATACACGTTCCGTATGCTGATAAATATAAATATATATATGAAGAAAACTTAAAAACTGCTACCATATTCCTTCCATATAGTTCTTCCTCTTCTTCTTCTTCTTTTCCATTTTTTTTTAACTCTCTGAAATATATCTTCTGTTGGTGTTTAATAGTAAATACGCACATACGCGGATATGAAGAAAGGATTATAACTTTCAATGATTAAAGTCCTCAAAAGAGAAATCCTTTCCCTATTCCTTTAAAGGACAATTTCAACAAACATCAAAAAGAACAGAGCTCGCATTGTTCCACAACAACAAAAAAAGGAAAAGAATAGTCATGCTACGCATAGCAAAAGAAAAGAAAAAATGAATAGAGAAAAAAAAATCAAAAAATAGAGCTACAAGAACAACTGTAGAATATTTTCAAATACTGTATATCACCAAATTTGTCCCCCAATCATCTCACCTGTACCTGCTGTGCGCATTACCTTCCACTTAGCACACACACACAAAGCAAATGATAAAAAAGAAGAGCCTATTTAAGTCGCCCTTATCCATTTCATGAACTCCTTTCCTTTTTTTTTCCTTTAGTTAATTAGGTACTTTCGAATTTTAGGCATTCGTTCTCTCTCTCTTTCTCATGACTCTTTGCCTGACATTTCTTCTGTTACAAACCCAACCCTTCACTTTTGTCTTATCCACGACGATCGATTGACACAATATGGCTATTCTTTTTTTTTTTTTCCAGACAAATATAAGTACCACCAGTTATTCCACAGTCATTCTTTCTTAAAAAATATATATTTTTGATATGTGCTCTTCACATTCAATCCACAGCAGTTCCACTTTGTCTTTTGCCCACGACCACGCCGTAGAGCAAATCGTTTGCCACAGAATCCAGCACTTGCACCATTCACAGAAAAGAACTGCAGTGAAGGACTCAAAGGGTTCCATGCACTCTACAGCGGACAGGGTGAGCAAACTCCACTTTCTCTTTTTTTTCTTCTTCAGCTATTGCTAACTCGAATCCATACTCAATCCACAGTGTAAGTAACAACAATAACAAAAAAAAAGTTGCAATCACAGAGAATCGCTTTGAATACCCCGGCATATAATATATTCGCAATTTTTCAACGGTGCAAACATACAACCAATGTACACTGAGATTGTATACATTGTAAATATATATATATATATATATATATATATAAGAAAAAGAAAGAAACTAGTGCCGCAATTTAGTGGGGTACACAACACAATCACTGCATCGTTTTAAGCAAAAGCCTCTTAAGCACCTGTTGCTCACACTGTTTGTGCGTGGTCAAAAAAAAAAAAAGGATTACGAGGGGATGCTTTCATGTTAACACTGTGATCCATCACTATGCGCGGGTCCTATGCAACTACTCATTTCTCTCCACACACAAACACACACAAAAACACGACGATTTCATTACTATTAGATTACAAAAATCTTAAAAGCAAATTAAATAACGTCTAGTGAAGCAAAGTACACTTTTCTTCATATTCTTAATGTTCTTTGCTGTCTCATCCTTAATGTATGATTGTCTACTTCCTTCACCAGACAACAAAAACACCAACAAAAAAAGAATCAAACAAACAAGCAAAAAGTAAATCAATAACCAGCAATTACTTATCCGTCGTCGGCTATTGCGCTCTTCGTTTTGCCCTCCTCTCTCTCTCTCTCTCTCTTTCTGATGTCTGAATGACCACAAAAGAGTATTGACGACACAAGCGACACCTGCGCAGATAACTTACGAGTCCTCCTTCACATTCTCGCCACGACTCCACCTCGTCGGCCCATTGTTGCATTGAGTGAGATATTCCACAGAAGACCCCGCAGAGAGAATAGAAACTGCTGTTGCGTTCTCCGGTGTGCCGCAAAATGTCCCTGCGGGGTAAAGGTATGTTTGGGCGCAAGGGGACAAGGCGCTTAGTGTCACTGCTCCAGGGATTGCTTTGGGGTCTGAAGCGAACGCCGCAACGCGCCCACTCCGCTGCTCGGGCGATTGCAAAAGTTGCGAGCAATGCCTCTCCTCGAACATCAGCGGAGCGGCAAGGGACTGTGGCTTTGCATACGCAGTCGGATTTGCATTGAACGGCACACACTCCTCGTTCAGGGCTGTTAAGGATGACATCTCCTTCATGGAGACCGCCAGCGGTGCTGAATGACTCCGCTTTCGCTGCTTTACAAAGGGTTCGACCTCTTTGGAGCCCAATGACTTTTCAATACGCTCCATGACTTTTTCCCGTGTGGCAGAAACCTGTGCGGGTGTGGGATGCATGCCACCAAGCTGTTCCTTCACATTGACGTTGTCCCAACCGGAATCCGTCTCACCGCCCGCCAAGAGAATCCACTCTCCGGTGTAGTGAGGGTCGCCTTCACACGCGGGATTATGAAAGCCGTTTGGAGAGTACATGCCTCCCTGACCCGCAGTGGAAGACTTGATCGGATTATTAGCGCCACTAGCACCGCCACTGCCTCCCCCGCCGCCTTCTCTGCGGCTTCGCAACTCAATAAGTAAACGTCGGCTTTCGTTTGCAAGTGTAACAGATTCAAGAATTTTGTCACCGATAAGATCCTTGCGTGTGATGATGCCAAGGATATGATTATTTTTACTTACCACGACGAGGTGACGCAGCCCAAGACTGCAAAACATGGCGTATGTGCGTGGTAGTGTCGTAGTGTCAAGTACACAGAACCCTGACTGGTCAATATATGCGGAAAGGTCCATTCGCTCTTGCATTCGAGACTCCAGCGGGGGTACAGTGCCTAGTCGGCCTTCGTAAAATAACCGACTTTCCACTTTTTTGGCAAGTTCATATGTACATGTTACGGGCTGAAGTGTGAAATATGCATGCCACAAAACAATTTCCAACTGTTGACGTAATATAATACCCTTGTACGTTTGGTCCCGCACACTTTGTATAGGGAATCCATTATGACTTGTATTCCGCAGCACATCCAATATACGCCCCACGGAGCAAACTGTTTCAAGTGTCACCACTGGTGAAACCATCACGTGACGAGCGTCAAACATGGGGTACTTACGTACTTGATTCTCAAAGTCCAAGATAGGTACACTGCGTGCTTCAAGAAAAATAGCATTTATATTGTGCGTCAACAACTCAGCCGTTTTTTTGGCTACAGTTATACCCAACATAAGGGGAAGAAGATGTCTAAAGTCACCTGTAGATTCCATTAGAATTACGCATAGTGAAAAGGTTAAGCCTGTTGTTCCACCAACAAAACTGCCAGCACCAATGAGTGCAAAGCAACCAGGATCTGCCCATGACCGTGCACTAAATCCAATAGATGTTTTCATCACAAGCACAGCAAGGCCTACTAGACGTCCAACTGCTGCACCCACAACGAGCCCCGGTAAGATTGTGTCACCACAGAGGGATATACCGATAAAAATGGCAGATGAGAGAAAATATATAACCAGAAACACAGCTAGTACGGGGATGGAAAGCATATCTTCCGTACGCCAAGTAAGTAATGTTTGAAGAGCTGACTCCGCATTTGCAAAGGCAAGAGAAGCGTAGGAGTGCAAAACATTCAGAGTTTGTGGTCTTACATGTTGACCCCGTAGATCTTCCAATCCACTGTAAGAGCCATACTCTGAAGCTTCAGAATACCCATCTGGGACATAAGGAGCGGCACAAAAAAAACCATTCGCCCCGTAAAATGACACGACAGAAACGTTTCTTGTGTTCAACATAGTCGAAGGGACTCCAATGCAAGGTCCGCGTAGAGTAAGGACTCGCAAGTCACCATCTAAGCCTCCCGGCCCATCCAAAGACCCCGTGGGGCCCACAGCATGCAGTGTGGCAGCAGGTACGTTTGCTGTGGGATTTGATGAAGAGAACTCGCCGGGTTCCCACCCACTACTTCCAAATGCAGCTGCCACCCAGTAGTTCATCGTCACATAAATGAGCGTAAAGAGAACGGGTAAGACATACCGCACAGCTTTGGTACGAAGGCGTTGTTCTAAACGTCGACGAAGTACAAGCGAAAGCCAACTTATCCGAGTAAACAAACCTGACAGAACACCACAAATAAAACCAATGACTATGGCAGGAATAAAGTAAAGAATGTTCATCTGTACAATCTCTGTAAAAGGAACTCGAGAGAATAGAGTTAGCACCATTTCTGGAATCAATTCCCCATGAGGAAGTGTGGTGCGGTTACGCAAGTCAAAGTACGAAAAATATGAAAAGTACACTTGTAGCGTGAGAGAAGATACCAAAGAAGCTGCAAACACGTAAATAGCAACGCGGATGGGAAGCGTGGTGGAGATGAGTTCCACAACAACCATAAAACCCCCTATGGAAACACTAAAGGCGGAGGCTACTCCTGCTGCAGCGCCTATCACCACAATAACACGGCGATCACGTGGATTGCGAAAGCATTCAATAATATTCACACTATAACACCGCAAGTAATGACGTCGTCGTAAAGTCTGCGCGGCAATCATTGCACCAGAAAGTATCAACACACCGTAATATCCAGTACACACGCCACTAGCTACGCTACAAATAATACTCATGATCTTTGGCACAAGTGCAGATACACTATCCAGCATTGGGTACCGCACCCCGTTAAGGTAAGCCCTCACTTCCGGTAACCCGGATCCAGTACTTTCGGGAGCAATCGCAGAAATAATACTGGACAGCGAGGACATAACTAAACTACATGTAATCCACATGAGATATCCTTTGACATATGAACGTGGGGCAATGCCGTAGAGTCCAACCCCAGCACCTTGAAACATCGCGGCCACATCTAGTCCATCTCCTGCAGTATTATTCCTGTTGGTATTATTGTTTTCTGGCAAGTAGCGACCCGAATCCTTAAAGGAAAAACTGCGCAGACCGAATCCAAGCAATTCATAACGAACACCCTGAAGCATATGTAACACACAGACAATAGTTATAGCAATGACACTGGATGCAATTCCAATAGCGAAAACAAAAACCCAAATAAACCAACGTGGTTCTTTACTACGACTCTCTAAATGATCTTTATATACAGTTGTGACAGGTTCGTATGTATCAACAGCCTCATACCGCTGCATCTTATGCCGCTCATTCGGTGCATAGAAGCGCGGGCGTTTTTCAGATATCATGTCCTTTCTGTACTGTTCACATAGCGACATGAAAGTAGTGGTACAACTTTCGTTAGCAAGCATCGGTGAAATAAGAGGGGAAGATGCGCGGGAGAGTTCTTCTCCATTTGTTCCATGATAGTCATTCGCTAAAAAAAAGTCTGTAACAGAGTCATCCAGCCCCGCTGGCTCTTCATGACCACTACTCTTTAATGCAGTCGACATACTTGTTTCTTCTAGATTGGTTTCAAAATCAACAGTTCAAAAATACCTTGTTCCCTACATCCTTGGGAGATAAATATCATAAGAACAAAACCCAGCATGCATACATACACATATATATAAATAAATATATATATATATATATATATATATATATTTATTTATATAATGTAATATTAGGAGAATAAAGAAGAAATAACTTTGCAGAATCTCAAGATCTGAAAGAAATGCAGGAAACACAAGAGAGCTTCTGCCTAATCTTTTTTAAAACTTTTGTGCATATGTTGTCCGCCTCCAATAAGTCTTTATTTTTAAGCTGTTTGGGATTTCATATAGCTTTCGTAGAAGAAAGTTTCAACAGCAAATAATAATAATAAAAGGAAATTGCGGCGCATATAATCGGCAACACATGAAAAAAAGAAAAGAAAAAAACGGTAACACAACTCTAATACATCGCAAATGCTTACACATAAAAGTGTATTTCTACCCCTCCCCCACTTAAAAAACACATCCAATGTAGTAAAAAACAAAAATAAAAAAAGTATTATTTTCACACATTCCATTTACCCACTCATGCATCTTTTGTTGTGAGTATTTGACTTACGAACAATAAGTGTCGTAAAGCCTCTCGACAAAAGCAACGTACGCATCTTGATCTTCACTGTGACCCACAGCCATGACTGGGTGACAGCTGTGATTCAGCTCTAATACTTCAACAGAGGGAATCATCGGGCATTCGTCTCGTACTTTTTGAATGAGGCGACGCGTTAGTGTGTTGGGCACTCGTGTGTCGCGCTTTGAAAGAACAAATGCAATGGGACAGGAAAGTTTTACTTGCGCCGCATCAAAAGTGTATGGGGTGTCGTCTTTGTAATCGCAAAAGGTTCGGGAAAACCATTTGACGAAAGATGGAACCATAGAACTTTTCTGTATCACTTCATGCACTGTATCAAATGGTGCTTCTATAATAACAAGTGAAACATACTGTGCCAGTTCCAATGGAAGTTTCATGGCCGCGTATAATGTTGTTGTCGCACCACGGCTGCATCCAAAGAGAACAAGTTTGAGTGTGAGTGGTCTCTCCACCGAAGGCTCCGAACTTTTTGCGCGGGAGTTTATAATGCGCACTGCTCTTCTCACTTCACGCTGACATGCCGCTTGGTCTCGCGCCCCACCAATGTTTGTCATGCACACTTTTGAATAGAATCCTTGAGATGGCGTAATAGAATATAATTTCATTGTCATATACTCTTTAATCATTAACCCCCAATGCATGGGGTTAAAACTCAAGCTTTTGTAAACAACTTCGTCCATCTCAGGCGATGCCATGACATTGTGCAACAAACGCGGCGCCACACGACAAGTCGCGTGGTACAACAATGGGGGATCCACCTCCGCCGTAAGGACATAAGGACCGTTTCCCTCGAGAAGCGGTGAGAGTTCCGCTGGCATTTCGCCCAATGCACTCGGAGGTTTCCATGTCGTGGCGTTCTCTAAGACATCTACGCCATCCTCGCCTGTGTATCGCGAAATCTGCGCACGGGTTGCGGTGATACCGGGGAACGCTACCGTAATGATATTTTCCCGCAACGGTGGGCTTTTTAGATACGGCTCACGTCTTGGAAGCATATAGTTTGAAATATTATTTATTGACCTTTCAGTATATATATATATATATATATAAAGGGAAATGAAAAAAAAAAATAATCTGAAAAGAGTTTTTTTTTTTTTTTAAGTTATTTAACAAAAAACTCCATCTCTCCCATTCCTTCTATCCCCCCCTTTTTTTTCCCCCATTTTTTAAAAATTAAAACAAACAAAAAAATAAAATAAAGCTTTTTGGGGTAGGCAGAAAGAAGGGTAAAGGATCCAGCAACGAGCAAGAAGGATACGGACAGCAACATCAAGTCATGTCGTAAGGGCTAATGCAGATCGAACGCCATCGCCAACATACAAAAAAACTCAAACGAGGAAAGCAATTTATTATTGTTATTTTTTCTTTTCTTTTGAAAATTCCTCTCCTTCTCTCTTTCCTTTCCGTATATGCAAAAAAAAAAAAAAAAAAAATCAGTAAAGCTCCTCAAAGTCATCCAGCGCGGCCAGCGCTGTCTGAATCTTTCCGCGTTGCTTTTCCTCCGACTCGGCCTCCTCCGCGCTCTCCTCCCCGCCGCCGTCGCTCTCGTCGCTCGAGTCCCCAATCCTGCAGACCTCCACCGGCCCGCCCCTCCGCCCCGGCGCCGGCGCCGCGGTCGCCGGGACAAACGGAACCTCTCCGGCGCCCTCCGCGCCCGCGCCGATGAGCTGCACGAGCTGATCCGCGCGGCGCGCCTCACGCGCGCGCCTCTCCTCCGCCAACGCCTCCAGCACGGGGTCCGCGCGGCGGCGGTACGTGAGGTACTCCTCCAGCCCCTCGTCGACCTGCTCGCGAATCATGTCCTGCACCTCCTCCGAGTACGCGACAGGGGCAAAGAAGACATCGTACCCGGAGACGGTTTCAAAGGTACCAGCGGTGGAGGTTTCATCCGCCCCAGTGTTGTCTTCGTCGGCTTGGTTCTTGTTCCGCAGCCCCGAGGCGCGAAGAAAGAAGCGAGAGGGATAGGCAACTTCCATGCGCTGTAAATCATCATACAAACGCACGGCTTCTAGAGTTTCACAACGCACCGCCTCGAGGAAGGCGACGCTCTTTTCGTACTTTTCAGTCAAAGGCACAAGATGCTGTTGCTGTTCCATAAGGTCAGCCTCAACAATCTTAAGCTGTGCCATCTTGGCTACTCGTTCGCGTTCGAGTGTAACAGCGGAGCGTTGCTGCCGCTCTTCGCGCTTTGCAGCACTAAGAACGCCTTGAAGATTTGCAAAAGCCGCGGAGCGAAGCAAACCACCGCTTCGCAGCACTGTTGGACGCGCTACAGGTGCCGTCGCTTCCGACGCTTCTGCGACTGGCGCAACGGGCGGAACCGTACCCGATTCCTTAGTTGTATTTTCTTGGATCGCCTCGGCATGTCCTGGCTTCTCCATTGTTTCAATATCTTTGCGGAGATGAGACCTTTCCGCCTCCAGTCGCGCAAGAAGTGACTGCAAACTCTTATACCCACGATCAATGAGACGGGCGCCTCTACGTACCAATGTATAGCGGTGGATAAGAGTGGCAGTGCGACGGCGCAAAGATTCTTTTTGTTCGGCAGTCAGAGGTTCGGGGTAATCCTCCAGTAGCTGCAGATTGGCCGTGCGCTGAGGCTCTGGCAATTCATTTTTCAAATTTAAGTCAAGGCCGCCGCCGCCGCCGCTGGAGTGATCGTGCACATCAGGCGCCGGTGCAGGAAACGGCAACATGCGATTCAGTATTCCAATGAATAATAATAATAACAATAATAAGAGATTACGCGATTTGTAAGTAATGCTAATACAGACTAATGTAATCAAAAAATGTACTAAGCAATTTAACAAAAACAACAACAAAAAAGGAAAAGTATTGCAAGTGAACATTGAAAAAGAAAGTGTATATAAATAGGGGGCATTTGTACTAATATTGCACAAATAAAATTCTATTCAGAGTACAAGTAGTTTGACGTAAAAATAAAAAAAGGGTGATAATACCAACAACAATAATATTAAAAAAACAGGTTTCGATAAAGTAGCGATGTACATATATATATATATACATCAATGTATTTGTATATATACGCATATAAGATAAAGAATGTCACTCACAGCACCTAAAAAGAATACAAGTAACACATATAATTCACAAAAACGCCAGGGAAGAAAGCTCATCATCCGATCTTCTCCAGACATAGCTTTCAGCTCTTCTCATCACCATACAGCATCTTCATATCTTCACATCTCTTTGCGCACGTTGCAATGACACTTTCAATAGACCGAACCATTTCCAATTCCTCAGAATTCAAAGAGATGGTTGGCCGCCGCGCTCCCTCGCCACTGCCCGTAACGGCTTCCGCCCCCTCCAGTCCCTCGAAGAGATCCCCGTCACCGCGGAGTCTCTGCAGATGTCTCCCAACAGTTAACATGCCGGCATACATCTCACGCCGCATGAGAGCGTTTTCGTCTCTTGCAGCGCGCAGTTCCCTCCGCAGCGAATCCATCTCCACTGCGTTCCCTTGCAGTTGCGCTTGCATCGCTTTGAGTTGCTGCGTTAAATCCGCAACGCTTCCTTCAGATGTTGGAGACATTGGTGATTGCAAACCACGCGCTCTATTTGCATTGCCACTTTCCTTGTCCACTCCCTCACCTGAGTTCTCTTCTGGAGATTGCATCGAGGCATCTGGTGTGGTATACAGTTTTTCACTCAACGACACTGTGCCAACCGTATTGAGTTCCACAGCACTGTTGTTTGGGGCAACAGATAAGTTTTCAACTTCAAAAAAAGAGTTTTGTCCAACCGGACGCATATGCCTTCCCTTCACATTCAAACCCTTTTGCCGTTCAAGTTTCGATGTGAAGAGCATCATGTCCTCCGAGTGCATAGAGCGGAGTGTGTGTGCTTTGTTCCCATTGTGCTGGGCACTGCGGCTTTGTCGACGCTGAGACTCGCGGCGCCTCTCCAGTCTCTGCGCGCGCAGCTCCAAAAGCATTCGATCAATTTCATGGTCGTACCGACACGGATCGGTTTGCGATGAGAAATGCATGATGCACAGGTATATACCTCTCCTCGCCACACAAGTGCTAAACAGAGAAGTGTGGGGGAGAGTGTTTAGGTAACAAACAGAAAAAAAAAAAAAACAATGTTAACTGATCTATGCTTTCTATTTTAGTTTAGTACCTACCACTTGAACTTAGCACCAAAAAAAAAAAAAAGGAGGGAACAGAAAGAATATATATATATATATATATATATATATATATATATATAAGAGTGTAACATCATATCTTGATAATTACGTGTACAAGTTATTATGCAAAACGTGTACTTTTTTTTTTTGATGTTCCTGAATATTCATTCCTTTTCAAACCCGCCTATTCTGTGTACCAACATATGCACACTTGAAGAGACATTTTTTTAAAAGATGATTGTGTGTTAGAGGTCGCCTATGATACCTTGCGAAATAACTATATTATTTAATACACGGTGAACCAAATGCAAACAATCCATATATATATATATATATATATGTTTGAGTACAGGGCGTCATATACAGGCACAATTCTTACACACACCCTAATATGTCCTTTCAATTATAGGTCATACTCTCAGAAAAGCGGATTTCACTTTGTTATAGAACGATGTTACAATAGTAAAGAAAAAGAAAAAAAAAAAAAAACAATTTCAAAAAGCGCCCGAGTGAAAAAAAAAAGTATTCAGAGACGTTATACTCATCTACAGCATAGTCCCAATAAGAGACAAAGAAACTAGGGTTTGTAACGGGAACCTCTTTTTTTTTTTTTTAAGTATGTCATACATGAGAGTGAACAACGAAACAAAAAGAACAACAACAACAACAAAAAAAAAGGAGAGAATGTCAATGAAAGACTCAGCTTTATTTCTTCTGGGACTGAAAACTGTTATTACTTCCACTATCCGAGACTGACATCTTTCTCCAACAGTGAATAGAAGCGTAAAAGATAGCCAGAGGCACGTGTTCAGCATACGTAATGAAATGACGAACACGACCCATGGCGAAACTGAAAGTGAGTAAGGGAGAGTGTGAGAAAAAAAGAAAAAGAAAAAGGAATATGAGGGGAATTGACAACAAACAAGAGTCTAAAAAATGAAACAAAGTACCGCAAGTACAACTACCCGGGCAATAGTGTTCTATTTTGATCAATTGTAAATATTGGATTCTGTCTTCATTTTATTTCTTTTCCCCTTCAGACCTTTCTGAGCGGCATTTTCCTTTTCTTTTAGCCCACAAGGAGAACAGTTAGAGCATAATAATAATAATAAGCTTACAAGGCCCAGTGCTTTCGTCTTCTATCTCAAGGCATTGCAAAGAAGCCCAAACATTCACAGAAATTGAATACACTGAAGAAAGTGAATGTATGTAAAAAAAAAAAAGTTACTCTTCATCTAAAATGACCTTCAGTGCGTAACTCCTTTGGTCTTTTTTTTTTTTCTTCTTCTCCTTTTTCTTTTTCCCCTCTTGACTCTTTGCAGAGGAAAAGGTCTATATATGTACATTTTTCTTGTTTGTTTATACCTTCGTATACTCCTCATTACCCTCATAAGTATATAACAACAAAAAAGTATAACCTCTAGCACTCCAGCGGATAAGATCGTTTCCCAATATCATCACATTCACAGAAAGAGAAAGTAAAGAAACAAGAGGGGATGGGGGGGGGGGGAGAGGGGGAGGAGGAGAAGGGGTGCTTCCGGACAACTTCATGATACAAAGAGCGGTCAAACTCATTTAATCCACGTACTTCTACTTCCACCCATACCATGTAGTCCATTACAAAAACTCATGCTCAAAATTGAGACATTTCTACATGATTATCTCTATTTTTCTTTTTGCGGTTTATATGAGTCTACTCAGCATACATTTATTGACCATGTACTTTCTCAATCTCTTCCCCTAGGTTGGTTAGCACACTTTTCTACTTATTTCCAGTTATTTCTACACTTCCTCCCCCACCCCACCCCTTTGCTTATTTTCTTCTTTCTGCTTTTTATTCCTTCCCCCGCTATTAATTTTTTTTTTTTGTTCTTCTTACTTCTGTTTTCTGTTCTTCCCATGCTCTTTCTTCCCTTCGCCTTTCTATCATCCCACTTTCTCAAACGTTCCCTAAGTCTGAAATTGAGCCACCACTACTGCTGCTTTTATTCGTCACAGTACCACTCATCCTTCTCCGGATCATACCACATTTCGTTTGTAGGATCGTAGAACTGGCAGCTAGGAGGGTGAAAGTACAAATTCTCTTTCTCCGAGTAGTAGAAGGGCGTTCCCTCCGTGTGCACCCAGTCGCCCCTCGGGAGCACCACGAGATCACTCTCATTGCTCGCCTCTTTCGAGGCGGACTGGCGAGCCCCGGGGCCACCAGCGCCGCTGGACGGCTGCGACTGGCCCGCCGCGGGCCTCGGGGAGTCCGACAGTTCGCCGTTTGCTCTATTGCCCGAACCCTCCGCCCGCTTCGCCTTCTCGCGCGGCGTCGGGTCCCTGGGGGACGGGGGGGACGCGTGCTGCGGCTTCGCGGCCGCCGCCCCCTCCTTCGCCTTCTTCGTCTTAGAGCCGGAGCACCCCATTCAGCGTGCGGGCAAATTTATGCTTCGTGACGGTGTGACCTCTCCTGTCGGTAGAGCAGTTAGTTGGTATACACACACGTAGGTACAGGCAAGTAAAAAAAAAAAAAATGTTTTTTTCTTTTAATCAGAGACGCAGTGACGAGATAGAATATATCCTTCTACTAATTTTTTTTTTCTATTAAGTTTAATTAAGCAGAGCTTTCCTTGAAAAAAAAAAAAATAGTTTTTTTTCCCCTTAAATATGACAACAACAGGAAAAAGGGTAAGACAAAACCGTATAAGATAAACATTGTTTTTTTTTTTTTTCGGTTCTCAGCAGCAAAAAAAAAAACAAGCAAAAAAAAAAAAAAAACTAAACAAAAGGCAGCTTACTCAGGTGTTTGTTTTTCTTCTTCAAAATATCCTATTCATAGTAAAGCAAACACAAGCTGTAAAAAAAAAAAAAAAACAATTCGTCCAAAAAAAAAAAAAAATCGTAGGAAAGGATTACTCATTCAAAAGAGCCTCTTGGCTATGCCTGAGGAGTCCACCAGAGCGCGGCGCCTTCCAAGACGTTCACTTCTCTTTCTTTGCGAGACAACGGTACATCCCGGCCCGAAGAGGGTCCGCTGCGATGAGGTGCTCCGTGAGCCCTCGAAGGCATCTCGCCCAGTCGTCCTCGTCGGTGTTATCCGCAAAGAGAGCCGCACGGACTTTCGCTGCGGTCGCACTATTATGCTTATTACCGCTGCCGTAATCCGTATTTTTTTTTTCCTCAGACAACAGAACGTTAAGAATATAAAGATGCGGCCAATAGATATCTGTTTCTCCGCCAAGTCGACACTCTTCTGCCACAAGTTCGAGACTTGCATCGACCAAAGTGTTTCTCACATCTACACCCTCGAACGTTGAGGGAATTCCGGAAAGCATGTCGGCCGCACGTTGCAGAAACTGGGCATAGTACCATGCCGACTGATCTACAGGGTCGCAGTAAATAGCTGAGGTGACGAGAGATAAGTCCTCACTAATTTGTGCCCAAGCTTCTCTCTCTATTGCGTCTGACTGCAACTGCCCCTTACGGTGTTGCTCAACTAAACGATGTACGGCCGTTCGTAATATTAGTCCACGTTGGTGCCATGCACTGTAATTAGAGAAATTCCGCTTAATCATTTCCGTAGTAAAACGGAACTCTTCCAGATCCCCAGAAAGAAACAAGACACATGCCTGTTTTTCATCATTAGATATGCCTTCCTTCGCCTCATTCAATGACATATCCCCACCTAGATCAACGGCAAAACGTTTTATTAATCCTTTCATTCGCGCAAGCTCTCCAACTGTCCAGCGACGATAGTTCCACGCGTGAAAATTCCGCTCATCAATTGTGAGCAATGCGTCACACTGCTTTTTCTCCTTTATCAAAACTTCCACCCAAAACTGAAACTCTGGGCAGTCACCAAATGTGCCGTCAGAGCCATTATCTCCAATGCAGGTATCTCTGCGCTTCGCAACTACGGCTTCCTCTGCTAGACGATACAACTGATCAAATATCCATCTTCGATGCACAAATGCCGCGTATATCTTGAAGTCCTGCTTGAGTATAGCGGAGCTCAGCTTCAGCTCCTCTTTTAGCCACTCCTGAGGGCTTCGCACAGTGCATGGCACCGGCGGATTTGTCGCTTTAAGAGGAGCTGTTTCACTCTCCACACTTGGCGTTGCGTCGGAAGGCGCAATTCGCGCGGTGGACTCTTGCTGCTGCTGCTCTTCTTCTTCTTCTTCTTGTTTTTGTTGTTTTTGCTCTTGTCCTTGTTTCTTAGCTTCTTCCCAGAGGTGCAGAAGGACTTCACGACGGTAGTTGTACATAGAGTATGCCTCGGGGTTTTTACGCAGAAGGTCTGTAAGTTTCTCCAACACAGCCTCTGTGTACACGCCCTCACGACGATGCTGTAAGATGGAGTCATGTAAAGTTGTGAATTCCACTACTGCGATGCGATTCCGCTCCCGTGTCTCCTCGTCGACTTCTTCCTTTACCTTAAGTTGATCGTGCATACTACTAATAATTAGCCTTTGACACTAATAATATGTATAATAGAAAGACAACAACACATACACACACAAAAAAAACAACAAAAAAAAACGATAGACTTCATAAAAAAAAAAAAACCAAATGGTGAAAACACCAATATATTAAAATAGTTGATAAAAAAAAAAATGGTTTTCAAGGGTTTGCTTGCTTATAAAAATAAAACTTAAACAGCAACGAATATGTGTACGAACAAAGTAAATCCATGACCATTAAAAAAAAAAAAAGAAACCCTGATCTTGCACCAATCCCAAAAGGCTTTTATTTGATATCACAGGTAGAAGTAAGTAGAGTTGCTAGTGTCCTTGTTCTAACTTTCGCCCCATCACTTCATTCCTTTGCCGTCTCCAAGTCATCGCGCGCTATTTTCATCACAATAATAATCATAGTATAAGAAGAAGAAGAAGCAAATACAACGCTTTTGAAAGGAGCAGCTATATCAAACTCTTTAAGAAATAAGGACAAAACAAAACAACAAAAACTATAACAACACAAAACGCTGTGCTCTAGTAAAAATATAAAACAAAAAAAAACATATAATCAGATGCATCTTGAACTATAGACACATCCAAAAGACGTGACATGGACTGTACTTTATTTCTGGTTTACATTATTAGCAGTTCAATGTCAGCATTCGCTTGTATTCCTAATCAGCTCACCTCACACACACACACACACACGGCTACAGCACGCCTACCACACAATATTGTTTGATGCCTCCTTTGCCGTGGTATGAGCCTTCTTGCGGCAGCCGCTTGTATTTCATTTATGTATAGAAATCAAATATCACACTCATATTGTTTGTAGAGCCTTCATTGCACTCCGACAAAAAGCGCACAAAAGGCGAATTCATCAGATAGATAAAAGTATATAGTGATCCTCGGTCGTTTTTTTTTTTTTTCAAGCGTTGCATTCCACATCCTATGCTGCAACATTTGAGTTTGTGGTAAAGTAGGCGACAATGCGTCGTGCTTTTAGTAGCACTGCTCCCTTAGTTCTGTATATATATATATATATATATATATATATATATATATATATTTGTATTTTTAAAACAGTTCTCATCAGTTTTTAACCGTATAATACGATTGGTAACATCCACCGGCCAATTTCATGAATGAAATCATCTCTTTAGCGCTTTAACAAAGGCTAAAGAAATGGTGGCGCAAACTTTCTTTTTTTTTATTATTTTTTTTTTTTTGTGTGTGTGTCCCCGCCCCTCGACCACAGAGGACCTGAGCGGTTTCTATAACTTTCCCCACAATCGCCTTCGACAATCACTAAAACTCCAACAGTCACAACGATCGCACGTGTGTCACAAAAAAGGATGAAGCGGATGTTTGCCCCTTTACCAGCGAAGCGCAAAGTGGACCCACACAGTGGGGAATGCTCTCGTTGGCCATATCTTGTCGAAATTCGGACCCCTTCTCATATATTCCTTAAGCGATTCTGATTGAAATCCTTGATGAGAATATTTATTCTCGTCATTATTAATATCGCCAAAAAGGCATTGCGAAGTTAAGATTGCATAAAGATATGCCTGCGCAGTGCCTTGTGGACTGTGGCAGGGGCCGGAGAACCATAACCATTGAACAAATTCTATACCTTGGTACGGTGGTGAGTACTGCGGGGCTAGACGCACTCACTGTCAAAAAAAACAAAAAAAACATAAATGTTAAATCTCCTTTCATCAGGCAAAGTTTAACGCATTAGACCACCGCCTGTCCGCGCTGTTGAGCTGCGTACCTGATGACCGCATAGCGCATCACATTGTATTGGTGGCGGAGGCAAACTCATAATGACATCTTAGTTCATAAACTTCTAATTTGAACTGCAATACCGGTCTTTTTTTTTTTTTTTTTGAAAGCTGCAGTCACACCGGCATCCTACAATGTCGCAGTTTGAATAAAAGACATGGAATCTATTAAAAGGCGTACTCGCTGTTGTAACGAGCCACCAGTGCTAGTGAAGTTGCACGTGTGGTACACAAATGCAAAACGCTGAGGAACAACAACAACAAAAAAAACTCTAACGCTCATCTTGTACTTTCCTCGTTCTATCCTGAGAGGAGAAATTGTAACCCGTCGGTCGGGATACGCTTAGCACGTCCTGCGCAGCGTTGCCGGTTAATAGCACTAACACATTTTAAGTGACCAGTTGGACTTGTGCAGCGTAACATACTCTTTGCGCAGCATATGTACGGATTCGTTGAAAGCGACATCGGTGAGTTCACACTAATCGAGTGGATGCAGGCCAGTATGCGGTGATAGAAACGAGATACCTGTGCTCGCAGCGCAGTCCTTCCGATGATTGTTGATTTCACAAAGACCGGAAAACTGAGGTGAGCTGAATTACGAAAAAAACAAAACAAAACAAAAAAAGAACAAAACGACAGCAATACCACCCATGGCATGGGGGATATCACTTTCACATACGCGTATGCTTTCGGCATCGCCACAGGCAAGAGCTTTATGGCGTGAGTTGGTTGCAAATGTCCTTGTCACTACTGTGTGAATTAATGCTCATCACGCTCAGCTTCCCTTTATCTGCCCATTGCTCATGGGGGAGAGCAGTGAAACGATTCTGTGCTCAAAGTAAAGTTGTTCATATGAGTGCAAACTTATCTTTTCTGTATGTGCTAATACTTCTGCTTTTGAGTCTTATTTTTGTCTGTTATGGACAGCAGAGACCCTTGATGGTTAAATTTATAGACAAAAAAAAAAAAAAAAAAAAAAAAAGAACAAGAGAACATTAAAATTGTCTTATGTATATATATATATATATCTTTTCAACAGCACTTTGCCATTTCACCTCTCGGCTAAAAGGAAGTTTTCCAATAGCTAAAGAGTTTTTTTTTTAAATTTCTAGAACAATATTTTTGAAAGGGTATCGCTCTGAAACGACAATTTTCATAATATTCTTTGTACGTCTACCATAACTCTAATCACACACAACGAGAAAGTAAAAAGAAGAATATATATATATATATATATATATACACATGTAGACAAAACAAAATCAAAACTGGAGAATTAAAAAATTGTTGGCTTCAAAGTTACGATTTTAATAACTTCTCTTAGCACTCAAAATTCCACATGAGAAGAGCGATATGTTTTGGATTTAGGGTACGCATGCTTATTTCACTCTTTATTTACTTTAGCTTCCCTCCGTAATGTTAGGCTATTCAGATATCTTTTGCCCATTTTTAAACCGTCCCAAAATGAAGAAGCGACGAAACCACTTTGGTGACGCAAGTTGTCCACATTCGGCATTCTTTCCCCACCAACATATTCGGGACAGTGCACCAACAACAACACTCCCACTCGCACAGACTATACATACGAACCATTCCTCAACAGTTAGCGGTACGGTTGACATAAAGCGCCCACCAAATTGCACAATACCAACCTGAACAAACAGAATAATCGCCACAATGAAAAAAAGACCAACAGAATCGGTACAACGACCAAAAAACCGTTCCACTCGACCTAAAAGTCGTGCATTAAAAAAATTCATCACCTGCATAAGCACAAAGACGTTAAATACTATGCAAAGGTGTTTGGGCCCAAAGCGTTCAATGTATGGCCCACCTTTCGATCCTTCCTCAGACAACGGAAAAAATTTATGTCCAACGCGTAACAGATACAACTGAAGAACTACCTGGAATGTACCTTGCGTCACCACATGAAACCACATACCCGGGAGAATAACCGGTGCATTCCGTGGCTCTGGTGGTCTTGAGAGAAGTACTTCTTCAGAGGGCAATTCTGTTGCGAGTGCGAGGGCCGCCATGGTGTCCATGATGAGATTGATCCACAGCAACTGAACAGGCTTCAGAGGAGACAAATTCTGTTCGCTCATCAGTGCCCCGAGAAAAGCGACAATGCACGCGACACCGTTGACCGTAAGCTGAAATTGCAAAAATTTTCGAATGTTATCCTTCACGTTACGTCCCCACATGGTTGCCTTGACCATACCAGAAAAGTTATCGTTGAGTAAAACTATATCCGATGCCCGTTTGGCGACATCACTTCCGCTGTGCATTGCAAATCCCACATCACTCATTTTCAGTGCAGGTGCGTCATTAATGCCGTCACCAGTCACCGCCACGACTGATTGTGGATCGTACCGCTTTAATAGCTGCAGTACACGTTTCTTGTCAAGTGGAGTTGCACGCGCTAAAACGCAGAGATTTGGAATATGCTTGTCAAGCAATTCCGTGTCCGAGAGACTTCGAAACACTTGCCCGTCCATCACAACTCCTGTAGCCATCAAGTGATCCGCCGATGTTTCCATGTTTACACAATTTATTAGAAGACCGCATCGGTTCGCCGTATTTACCGCTGTTAACGGTGCGTCACCGGTTATCATAATAACACGCAGACCAGCGCGAGCACATGCCTCAAGCGATCCTGGTACTTCCGGCCGAATAGCCTCCTCCAGCGCAACTATAGCCAATAAGTTTAAACCTGTATGTAGTGGCATCGCTGGCATGGAAACCGCTGGGGCCGAGTTTTCATCGCCATACGCGCAGCATAGAGTACGAAAGCCGTTTCCGTTATATACGCGAATGACATTTTCATAATATTTTCGACGCTCAGCTGTGAGTGGATCCAATCGACCATCTTTCATCACAACGGCTACACATTGAGACAAAACGATCTCAGGGGCACCACTCACAAACTCTCGTAATCCGGCTTCCTCCCCCAAACGAATGATAGATGTACACTTCTTCTCAAAGGAATTAAAGGGAAAACACACATATCGATTCTCGTCACGCATCAAAGATAGCATGTGATCAACCTCTTTCAATAATTCTTCTTTGGAGACATCCTTACCAGGTGTACTAACTCGGATAGAGGAACAAAGTTGCATCAACACATCGCCCGTCTTGTTTCGTGCTCGTCTCGTTTCGGTATCTGCAAAGTTCGCCACAACACAATTTACCAGCAGTGAAGCCACTTTTGAAGACGTCGTAGTAATAAATTCTTCAATACCACCTTCACTATCATTATCTCGGTCATGAGAATTACCTTCAAAAAAAACCCGAGCAAGTGTCATATTGGGAGCCGTCAGAGTACCCGTTTTGTCTGTGCAAAGGATCGTAGCCCCTCCCATAGTCTCACATGCCGCAAGATGCCGCACAAGATTTCCATCCTGCAACATGCGCCGCATGGAGTAAGCTAGTGAGATGGTTACAGATAGTGGTAGACCTTCTGGTACGGCTACCACTACAATGGCAATTGCAGTCGTCAAATTCTCAAAAAATTTCATAGCAAAAAAAGGACTGCCATAAGATATAACACCATACAGTTCCTTCAGAAACAATGCGACAAAAGTTAAGATGGCAGCAACAAATCCATACTTACCTATACGCTCCGCCATCTCTTCCAGTTGATCTTGTAAAGGAGAGTTTTTCTTTTCTGTACCCTCAACAGTCATTGCAATTTCACCAGCAAAACTCCGTTCACCAACTGCACAAACGACCCCCACTCCTTCAGAAGAACCGTCGAGTATACTTGAGCCGCTGATCAAAAACGGATCCCGTTCCATATGTTTTACAACTTCGTCATTCTCGCCTGTCATATTTCCCTCGTCACAAATAATATGTTGACCATCAAACAAAATCGCATCAAAATTCAGCTCCATACCTGAAGAAATTCGCACCACATCTCCTACCACCACTTCCTCACTAGGTATTTCTCTTGACCGGAGTGTGTAGCTCTCGCCGTCGTGGTCATAGCGCCAAACAAGCAGTGGTAGGCGCGTCCGATCCTCTTGCGCCATCACATCAAGAAACTGTGCCTGCTTCTTGTAGTTATTAAACGAATTAATAGTAACGACAATAAGTATAGAAACAATAATAGCGGCGCCTTCAACCCATCCAGTGCTTATGTCCACCGTTCCATCACGGTAGTCGGGTGTGGTAACGCCCAACACAATGGACAAAATTGCAGACCCGATAAGCAATTGCAGAATTCTATCATCTTCAACAGATTCTCTTACAAAATCCCATAAGCTCTTTGACTGACTACGCCGAAGCCTATTGGCTCCAAATTGCGATCGGCGTACTTGCACTGAGTTTGCCATTATACCACCTCGAAAACAATCACCTAAACCGCTCGTGTGCATCTCTTTATGCACGTCAAGCAAGCAAAGAAGGCCATGATGACCGCCAATTTTAGAGTTGAATTGGTCAAGCCGCTTATGCCCAATTATGTTAGCCAGTCGACTGTCGAGACGTCTACCAGCGCCATCTGCCGAGTCATACGCACTATTTATTCGCACAGATACATGTTCTTCCCCCATTTTATAGTCTATAGAATGAGGGGAGGAAAACCTTACTCCAAAGGCTAGAAAAAGTATATATATAAAAAACAATTAAGATGCACTATCATCGTACCTTTACTCACACAAATACACACACACACACACAAAGAAAACATAAAAAGAATATTGATTCTGTCTTTACATCCCTCCTCCACTCTTCCAAAAATAACAACTGCAAAAGCAACAACAAAAAAAAAAAAAAGCAAAATTCACTCAGACAACAAAATAAAGCATTCTGTGCCTATAATATCCCTTCAAAACGGAGTCGAAAAACTGTTGGAGCTCTCTCCTGCACTTACCAAAAGATCTAGCGAGCACCATTTGAGGATAGAGTTATATATATATATATATATATATATATATATATTCTTTTTTTTTTTCGTGTGTGTGAGTCTTCATTGGCCGCCGCCGTCAAGCTCCTTCTTGAGCTCGGCTTCTTCTTCTGGCGTAAAATCACCTTCCACGCCAAGAAACGCTCGGATTCCCTCAACAGATTTTTCCGACAGAATAACTGCAAGTCGCGCTGAAGACAAATTCAATAATTCTTCATAATTAAGCAAAGTGGCTGCCTTCACCATCAATACAGTTGTTCTTTCATCCCAGTCTTCTATAAAGTGTTGGTCGTACGTGTCGAGATACTCAGATAATGGTAAAATCATCGGCCGTGGAATCTCCCGCATCACATTTCGACCAGGAAGGCCTCCCCACGCGTTTGTGGTACTAGAGCCGTTCTCTTTCTGGGAAGCCGCGAGAGCGGAATCGCCGGTGCCCGCTTGTTTGGGCGATCGATGGTCATAGCGATACGTCATGTGTGCACAGACACGCTGCAATAGTTCACCGGTAAAGTGTGGAAATGGCACTTCAATAGCCGGTGTGCCTTCCTTATTAATTATGTTTGCCTCCTCTCCTTGCGTGGATTGTTCTTTACTCGAAGAATTGACTGCGACACTACCCATGTGAAGTGTTGTTGTGGGCTCAACTCCCTCAAGTAAATCGCGCAGCACAATGGATGCCTGTGTTGCAGCGGCACAGGTGACAGCAGCACTCTCACCATCCGATCCCGTGAGTATCACCAGTTTGTCTGACATTATTGGTGGTGCTATTTAATCTGACAACACTTCAAGTAAGGCAAGGCAAGGCAAAAACAAACAAACAAATAAACTATGTACCCTCGTACCAAATACAATATACCTGCAAACACACACATATACAGAAGCATAGAAAACAAGAAAGTGAAAGAGAGAGAAAAGAAAATTTAACACAGCAAGTGAAATACGGTGAAAAGCATAAAAAAAAAAAAAAGACCTGGAAAAATAAAAATATACAAAAAAAAAAAAACGTTTAAATTACGATTAAGACCATGGATGAATGTCGCTCCCACTAACCGTCAATTTGAAAGTAAATCTGCTTCGCCCTTATACTCCCAGTCCTCCTTTTAGTGTGCTAAACTAATTTCCCACGATGATGTCTCCACTCCAGTTTGGGGGTCACGGTAAACGTAGTAGTACCTTTGATATTCATGAGAGTAGACTGTGCGCCATCCAGGGGGAGTAACCGGAGCTTGAATTTGCTCATGCGAATGCGTAGTCTGACGATATTGCGCAGGCTCCGACGGGTGCGTCACCGGCGTTTGACGTGATTGCTCAACTTTCTTCTCCCGGTGCCTACTGCGCGAATGATCGCGTCTGTGTTTGTGATCCTTACTGCGATGGCGCACCCGCGACCGCGAACGACTGCGTCTTCGTCTCCGACTTTCCGAGTGATGGTGACGCTGCAATTGATCTCCACGTTCGCTGCGACTTCTACGATCCTGCTGCGGTTCATTACTATAAACCACAGTGTTTGCAGGACAGTGTGTGCTTTCACTTGGCGTGTAAATCAGCTGTCCGCCAACACGAATCGACTGAGAGGGCATGACAGTTCTACTCCGTCGACTATTGTTGTCGTTCTGAGAAGGCCATAAACGTCTGAAAATTGGACCAAATGAAGAAATATTTCCTGGGCTTACCTTCAGTGCACTATCGGTGTTCATAGGAACAGAGAGCGATCGGCGACTACTTTTATCTGGACTGTAGTTAACGTGAATGCGAAAACAATACTCTAACACGTGTGGCCTGCCGGTCGACACGTCAACCGCTGCAGACCCTTCCACCGCATACCCACCACTCGTCGTGGGTGCCGGGCGCATGAGTTCCAAAATAGTCCCATTCAGTCCTTTCAGCGTGTTGGCCACCTCTTCATCGTCCACCTCCACAAGGACTCGACTTCGCTTTCCTTTAATGGTGTGTTTTTTATTCTCATCCACCTCATCGGAGTCCTTCTCATGGCACAAGATGATTTTCTTCGCAAAGCATGTGCCACGCAGGACTTCAAAAACAATATAAGGTGTAATCTCCAAGGGAGGGGCGGTCTCACCGCGGTGGGATGGAAACACAGGGAAAAAGGTTAAACACACGACAACAGTTTTTTCCTCAGGTGTGTTTTTGGAGTCTTTCTTATTCTTCAGTGCATTTCCCTGGGATTTCGTGCCCATCCCCTTTTCGACATTGGCATTATCGGAGTGTATATCCT
The DNA here is from genome assembly GCA_030849725.1 of Trypanosoma boissoni. Classification (NCBI taxonomy): domain Eukaryota; phylum Euglenozoa; class Kinetoplastea; order Trypanosomatida; family Trypanosomatidae; genus Trypanosoma; species Trypanosoma boissoni. The sequence continues at coordinate 32,053 of JASANW010001301.1, forward strand.
CCTCACCTTCCTCCTCCTCCTCCTCCTCTTCTTCTTCTTCCTCTTCCCCTTTACTGCTCCAATCCTCGCCGTGAAGGCTTTCTTCTGCATTCGCCTTCACTTTCAAATCGCGAGCGTCGACACCCTTTGTTGCGTGAGTTCCCTCTTCCTTCTGATCAAAACTAGAAAGCGAAGTAGAAACCTTAGTGTCTTTGCTTTGTGTGGCGGTGGGCGTCGCTGTGTCAATTGCGGTTGCCTTTATTTCTCCCTTGCGACGCAAATGCACAACACCCTCCACAAGTATTCGATCATGTCCCATATAGATATACCCACGGCGCAGTTCCATTTGATTTGATTCGTCATGCTCTAGGAGTTCATGCTGAATAATACGAGAGAGAAGAAACTCCACAGCAGCACTGTCAAAGAATTCCACAAGCACATCGCTTTCGGGCACTCGTGTTTTTTGATCATCCTTACTCCTATCCCTCTTTTTGCCTCTTTTGTCCTTCTCCTCCTCATCAACACCATCAGCATTTTTATTGTCACCCGCCGTGGCGCTGCGGGCAAAGAGAATTTTTTTAATTCGCGCTGCCGGAGTTCCATCAAAGTGACGCGCAAAAAATTCGATCAATGCGGACTCGTTAAAGTGCAGGCGACAGGGCAGCTCCAAGAGCTGCAGTGCTGTCCCTCCCAGGAGAGCCGCCTCCAACATTTGCGACTCCTTCTCCCCCGCCCCTCTAACCCTCGGCTCACCTCGAGATATATATATATATATATATATAAGTACTTTTATTTATTTATTTATTTATTTATAAACATTTTTTTTTTTTTTACAGAAACAAAAATACAAATACAAGAACAACAAAAAGAAAACGTTAAGAATAAAACAGCAGTACAGAACAATAATTTAAAGTTATCACAACAACAAAAAAATAAAATAAAAATAAAAATATAAAGATCGACAGGGAACAGAAGTAAAACAATTTTGGGGAAAAAAAAAAGATTCGAAGACGCGCAAGTTGTTTTATTGTTGGTCAAATAACATAGCCCAACACACACTGGCCGCAGCACAGACAAAAACATTTCTTGTTTGTTTGTTTGTTTGTTTTCTGTCAAAGGTTTAAAAAAAAAAAAAGTAACAAAAAATAAAAGAAACAGTAGCAAACACAATGGAAGCACAATTCATAGAGTAAAAAAAAAAAAAAAAACAGAATAAGAACAACAAAAAAAAAAAACAACAACTGCTTAGCATGCATTATGTTTGTCACTTTTTACCGTCCTAAATCAAGCACGCACTACAGAAAGTTTTTCTTGGTGTCGCCTCTCTTTTTCTTTCCTTCACATCAACCCACACTACCTTTTTTTTTTTCTTTTTCTTCTTTTCATATAACAACAACGACAACAACAACAACAAAGAAAAAAAAACTAATCTTGACGCCTCATTGAAATAAAATTTTAATCTTTAAATAACAACAACAACAACAACAGTACTTCAGCCCATGAATTGATAAGTCAAACCTTAAAATCCTTTCGACCATTGCTTCACCTTCTTGTACACACATACCTTTCCTGCGCGTACTTGTGCTTATGATAATAAGAACAGTGATGTAAAAGCAGTACCAATATGAAATCGTAATACGCGAGAAAAACAAACACACAAACTCATTCAATCCTTTCACTGTGTGCATCATAAGGGACGTCTTCGGGTACTTTATATCAGACCCACCCACACCCACACACAGATACAAAAAAAAAAAAGATAACTTGAAAACCTGAATGATTCGAGGAGGTCGAATAGGAGTAGGAATAACTCCGCTGACGTTCGGAAAAAAAAAAATATATATATATATAAGCAAAAAAAACAAAAAAAAACAATGGAGCCTAGTTTCACGGATTATCTTTCTTATGTCCATACACACAGGTGTAACTTTTTAGATGAAATTTTATCTAAAAGCGCTCACCTCCAGAGTACTACATCCAAAAGTCTCCTCTACGCTAATGGGGTATTGTGAGAATAGAATACTTATGCATATACATATATTTTCTTTTTCTCTCCTTTTTATTCAATATTTTTTTTTTCCCCCTTCGAAAAACAGTTTTTGTGTATTACGACTATCATGTTGTGCTTTTTTTTTTTTTCTTCCTTTAATATTGTTCAACTACATTACTTTTTTGAAGTTACTGAGATTCATACGCTTCTAAATGTATCATCCTTTATGGAAGAGATCGACGGCAACCCAAATGCACGTCGCAACTCTCTTGCAAAGTTAACATCGGTGCAAATGCTCTTATCAGGAGTATCTGATATTTTTGCAACAGGTTTGCCCTCACAACCTGTCATTTTGATGACAATATTAAGTGCGCGAACGTTCGGAATGGAGCACGTGAGTTGGGTTCCAATACCGCACATCACATTAATACGGTCAGAGAATACTTGATATAATTTCAAACCTTTATTTAGATCGAGGGAGTCCGAGAAGACAAGTGTTTTTGTCTTTGGATCAATACCGAGACGCTTGTAGTGCTCCACCGCCTTTCGACCCCATTCCAACGGATCCCCAGAGTCATGACGCAGTCCTTGAAACGCAACAGCCATATCCTTTGTAAAGTCATTCAGAAAGCTATCCATAGATATGCAATCCGTCAGGGCAATCAGGAGATCCTTCGGGTACTCCTCCAGCCATCGCGTGAGCGCCAGTCTCTGTGATTCGCGCAGCGACGGGGACAGCTGCTGGTGTGCCTGAAACCACTCATGTGCCTGTGTGCCAACGGCCGGCAAGTTCCACTGCATCGCAATGTAATAGTTACTAGTGCCGCAGAGGTGACGCCCAAATTGCGGATGGTCTTTCAATGTCAAAACAACGGCCTCCTGTACATCATAACTGAAGCGACGTCGTGTGCCAAAATCAGACACAAGAAAGGTTTCCATCTCTTCAGCTGAATTGTTGGCAAATAATTCACTCAAATTATTGTGTAGTTTCTTCAGCGCTTCCTGAACACCGTTTATGTGTGGAGACCTTTGCCGGTGAACCACCTCGCTGACAATTGCAAGTAACGGAACTTCCCACAGTATCGTTTCCACCCAGGGACCTTCAATTTTAATTTTGAGATCTGTCTCCGATTCCGCTCCAACGACTGGTACAGCTTGCACATGCACTTGCTCTGGTTTGAATCGGTACGCTCGAAGGTAATCCAGGTAATCTTTTCGAAGGAATCGCTTTGAGGAGAGATACTCATACTCTTCGTCACTCAACACCAACGTGCCCAACAAGCGGATTTCATCACGAATGGCCTCAGCTGCGTACCCCAAGTGGTCATCTGCATTACGGCAAGTAAACTCAAACGTTGTCATCACATTCGGATAAAAATGAAACACTGCCTGTTGCATGTGTAGCTTGTAGGCATCAGTGTCAAGTATAGAGCGGATGATGGGCTTGACCCCTTGGACTTCTCCAGTAGTTTGGGTCATTCTGAAATTAATAATCCTTACTTGGCACCAAACCCCACCCTTTTTTCTTGCCTTCTTTTTTTTTTTTTTCTCTCTTTATTTTGCGGGAAAAAGCCACTTGCTTAAAATAATTCGGCAGTAATAATATATAGCTAGGCTGTGGGACGTATTATTACGCGTTCCTTTTCTCCCCCGAAGGAGAGCCCTCTCTTTCAGACACTCACACACAAAAGGGGGAAATAAAAAAAAAAAAAGTTTAAGAAACTTTTTTTTTATATTACTATTGCACGATGAAAACTAAGTTGCTTCTTTAAAGCCCTGTCGTAAGTCAGCACGGCTCTTTTATTTCTACAACAAAGAAAAAACAAAAAAGATAAGAAAAGGAAAAAAAAAAAAAAAATTACTCGCAACACTATTAAAGTAATGGTTCCCTTACCACAGAGATATCAAATGACTTTGCCAGTTCCCGGAGCTAATGTCTTTATGATCCATAAGAAAAAGTGGATACGACACTATTTGCGGATTCGATAAACAACAAAGATTCGTCTCCACACAAAACGACTCCATAAACAGCACACACAGCAGAACATCTTTAGGAGTAGCGAATCAAAACAGACAAAAGCATTAAAAAAAAAAAAAAGCAAAGCTCATCCACCTTATTTCTCTTTTTTTTTTTTTTCGAAATACAAAACACACATTCCCAAGGAAAACATTTCTCTAAGAACATTTCTTTTTTTTACACACGTCAGTACAGAACAAAGAAAAAAGAAGTAGAACAGAATTTAAGCAGTCACCAATAAATAAAACGTAATGATGGAATACGTTTACCGAATATTCTACCACATATCCGTTTTATAGCGCCTCGAGTGATCTATTTTCCCACACGAACTTAATAAATGCTAATTTTAATAAGCATCCTTCTGATAAGCATCATTTTCGATTCCATTACATTATTGGAGTGCTCGTGAAGCAGTATGAGCCTTAGGGAAAGCCACGCGCAGTCCCAACACACAATTAACAATGTGCCATCAACATATATATATATATATACAGATTTATTTATTTAAACTTGATGAGCAAAGCTAGAGATATCGCCACCTGGTACATCCCATAACTTTCTCTAAGTGCGAACGGTAAATGACATATACAACACCTGCACGATGTACTAGCACCTTGTCGTGCTGTGCAGGCTTCCAAAACCTGGATCTAAGACTAGTACCTATTACTACCTACTATGTATTTGTATTCTAACGCCCAGTTATNCATGGGCTCCGATCCTATGTCATACTGCTAGTAATAGTAAAAACAGCCTCTACAGTACTACTTGCAACAGAGTCAGGTTACCTAGGACGAATACAACTAGGCGAAAGGTATTGAGCTGTTCCTTCGGGGACACAAAAAAAAAAAAAAAAAAAAAAAAAAAAAAAAAAACACCTACAACAACAACACGAAGAAAAATGAAATAATAGAAAAAAAGAAAGCATCATAGAAAGAGTTAATTTTAACAGTAGGTTCAGACAAATGCTCACGCATATGGATAATGTGAATTTACAGAATAATATTTTTCTCCCCTTTGTCCAGATGCACTTTTTACTTTGTGACTTCTTATCTTTGCAATTTCAGGTGGCGATCGTATATAAAACACTTGTGAATGAGCTAGACAGTATTGCGTCGCTCACTAACAGCGATAAGTAGATATAAAAACACATTAGTTACACATAAAGCAAAAAAGCAAAAAAAAAAAAAAAACATACAATCCGCTACATTACACCTTTTTCTTTCGTAGATTCAGCAAGAAATTTAAAATCCTCCCCCCTTTTGTTTTTCTAAACCGCTGAAGGAATAGTAAAGATAAGCATTTCTCTCTAAACGTTTCTTCAAAGCATAAGAAGACGCCTAACAGTATACAAGTATAAAAAATAGCAGCAGAAGTGTCTAAATACCTCTAAGACACTCGCTGTTTCTACGAAGCAGACGCACACACACACACACACACACACACACAAAGTTATAGAGAAAAAAAAGAGAGAGAGGAACGGATAGACGAGGTTCAGTAATCACTTTTTACTTCTTTACATGTTTAACCCGATCAGACCAAGAAATCATATGCTCGTGCGCTTGGGTCCCTTTTGGCGGCATCATCTCATCAACATGAAAAATCCGAAGACGCGACGTAATCTGTGCCACAGTGTTTTTCTGCCTCTTTGCCTTCCCAGTGGCAGGCAACTGCGTGCTCAAATTACCCTTCTCCTTATCTTCTTGCTCCTCCGCGGGCCGTGAGCCCACCGGGGAGTCGTGAAGGTCCAACCATCCGCCAAGCACGGAGTCCGTGCGCCCAAGCCTCAAAAGCATTCGCCGCTGCGCCTCCATGTGTCCGCTGACGAGTGCCCTCGAGGGGCCCTCCTCCTCCGCCGGCGCGTCGCCGCGGCTGAGCCCCGCAGCGGCCGGCGGCGGTCCCCTCGGGGCGGGGGCCGGCGGCTCCTGCTCGCTCGGCGGGTGCGAGACCGGAGTGGCCGCAGCCTGCGCTCTGGTCAGGCGCCCTTTGCTGTCGCTGTGCACCAGCACCGGAGGCTTCGCCGAGCTGCGGCTCTCGGTCGGTGCTTCACAAGAGCAGGTGCTAAACCGAACATTGTTGTGTATGGATGCCATGCGGACGCTTCCGTTGTTACTATTCGTCACAATGGACGGGGGTTGCGAGTTTTCACTGGGAGCCTCAGGATTACCACTGCCGCCACCACTGACCTTCACACTGCTCTGCGCATTAGACACTGAGTCGGAAGAAACTATTTTGCCCAACGGCGTTGCTTCATCATCATTAGCCAGGACCGGAATTCCGCGTAAACCTGAAATAAACTCAGTCTTGACAATACCATTAAGGACGTCGCGCGAGCGACGCCGCGCGCGCATTTGCGTGGACAGTACCACGTTCTCCGCATTCTTACGCGGCGAAATTCCCCCCATTCGAGAAACATTCAAGTGACGCGCAAAAACTGCCTCCATTGTCTCTGGATGTGAACTTCTCGAAAATCCTCCCATTGCCTCTGCCGCTTCCGCCATCGAGGATGTCGTCTGTTCACCGGGTGCAGCTCCAGATACTGAGTGTAACCCTCCGTTTGCTATGGGAGACACATTAACCGACATTTTCCCCATTGTTGGACCACCTACACTAGCAGTAGTACTATTACCAGCACCACCACCGCCATCACGAATTGCAACACGCGAGACGCGGGAACGACGGGGAATCAATGATAAAGGTTTCTCCGTCGCTGCGCCTTGCAGAAAGTCTACGGGATCTGTTGTACAATAGTGAGGTGTAAGTCGACGTAAAGCTTTTTTCCCAAGGTACTCGTATGTAGATGGCTGACCAAGTGTCCACGTGTTCATGCCGCACTCACCTACTATAGTCCCGTCCAATGTAAAGGTTCGAGTGAAATTGTCTCCTCCCGATGAAACAATAATGAGGGCACTGCCTGAAATAGGCGGTGCTGCAAGCCACATTTCGGACTTGGATCTCTTTTTTGAAGTCTGTGATCGGTCTTCCTCGGACCCCTGCCCTTGTTGTGCCTGTTCATTACTTTCGGAATGTTTGAACGATACAGGCAAGGCAAACGTCGTGGGAGAAGGCAATCCCAACGAGGGTGTAACAGGAGCAGAAATATTATCCGTGTTAGTACTATCATAAATATTGACTTCATCCATCCCATCAACAATGCAAAGACCTGAAACGGAAGGCATGTCTGTGTGAAACACGTATTCGCGGGAGAAAACAGAAAATACAAAGGGCACCCGTTCTGGGTCGATGCGCGCCTCCATATCTGTGGGAACTTCATTTAACGGTTTTATCACAGAGATTTCCTCCCCCGACGCATTTGATTTTTGCGGTGCAACTTTTTCTATATCAAAAGGAGATCCAGGCCACTGAGTAATTGGTCTCCCTCCAAGGCGCCGAATTGGTAGCAAGCGCGGTGGGCATAAAGAACCTTCATCAAGCACAGAGCGAAGTTCAATTCGACAAACATGCACGTTCCCCGCATCATCCGAAAATGCAAAATATCGATGGTTGCGGTCTACCGCTACATGCATAAGGCCTCCTTCTGTATTCGTTGGTAATACACCACGCAGATTCACAGTTTCCATAAGCAGTCGCCGTATAGTGTGCCACAATGCGACAGTGCCATCACTATGCACAACCATCAGCACATGATCCCCGGCGCCATGAACCGGAAATACTCCCAGCACCCGAGAGGTGAGCACCGCCGGGTGGTCACTGCGTCCGTCTGCCAAAGGCCCAATGCCTATTACCGAGGATGGACATCCCGCATTCGAAGGGGCCACATTCCGTCGTGCTTGTTGCTGTGGTAACGGAGGTGTTATATCTGCAGTGGTATCAATAATCCAGAGAGCGGATCCTTCCTGCCTCTCCGCAAGAATATGGTAGAAGACAAGCGCTCCAGAAGAAGAACCACACACAACAATCTGCGGGGATACCGGCAATAGGGCGGTTATCTCACCATATTCCTCAGGCAGAGGCCATTTGGTTGCACTTGTTATGGTAAAAGTACTGGACTCTCGGGTCGTAAAAAGATGACCAGCAGATGCGAAAAGAAGAAATGTAAGTCCATCGCGCGTGAGTGAACCGAGAGCTGTAACCCCGGGATTACTTGGTGTTATCTTAAAACCTTCCGAAGATGCCGTAATAACATTTGTTGTTTGTCCATTCACAAGATTCCACACGGCTACGGTGCCGTCATTAAAACCTGTGAGAAGCCGCCGTTCAAGTCCATCTAGAGCAAAACAAGTAAGTCGTGCTGCATTCGTAACGGCAGAACCGGAAAAATCTTTTAAATGAAAGGTGAATACAGCCGCACCACTTGAGCGCCGCCATGTCATTACAAGACCTTCAACATCAATAGTTACAATAAGGTCATGCGTCTTATTATACATTACTCCAACCATTATAGCGAGGTGGCCTTGGTATTTGTGCAGACAGGCAGACGCCGCGGACCTTCGCTGTCCATGAAAGTATGGACGTGCAGCAAGACAAACCAATCGATTCCCTGTTTCATCATACGACATGCACTGCGGACGTAAATTCGTGTGTAGTACCTGTACCAAGCGAAAAGAATGTGCATCGAAGACAAAGATACTTCCGTCTGTTGCGCAGGTGAGAATCTGACTTTGAACCATATACATGGTGCAACACCGACAGGGGCTATTGTGAGCATCGAGTACTGCCATTGGTGCGTCATGCGAAAAGTCCCACACAATACCATAACGTTCTGGACCCACAGTTACCAAAAGACGAAGTTGTGGATTAATAGCAAAGTCATGAACTGCAGAGTGCTGCTCAGAGCCAGAAGTAGAAAAATTATGTAACAAGGCACCATTATCAAGTGATATCATCTTCACGGTCCCATCGTCTGATGCGGTAAGTAGAGCATTGGTTTCGAGCATAATACTCATCTTATTGATACATCGTTCATGTGGTCGCAACACTGCATTTGGGACTAAAACTCGAGTTTGGATTTTGGGTAACGCATAGAGCCGTACTTCGCCAGTGCATGTGCCTAGCAGAACAACGTCCTCGCCGAGTGCGGAGCGCTGAAAGAGCGAACAGGAAACGGAGTCAACGAGGTTGGCCAGCGTACATTCTTCCAGAGTACACTCCACATACGGTCCAGTACGTAGTAAAGCTAACTGATGCACCCTTTTTAAAGGTGGAGGGGGCGTTTTTGACGAAGAACCTGCATTTTTCAGTTTTTCTCTCATAATTGTACCTGCCCCGGTAAGTCCACGCCGTCGGCCTTCAGGTTTTACTTTTCCACCGATTCTAACAGTAGGAGCGCTTTCGTGAGAATACATATGACCTTCGGCTGAATCGATAACGGCTCGTCCTCGATACAGTCGAGTTACAGTAAATGTTTTTGCATCCAGGACAATAATCTTGCGGTTCATCGTGACGATTATAATAGTCTGAGATTGATTTGCCCAATGTACGCCAACTACCCAACTGTCACCGGCAAAAACGACACCATCACTATCAAGTTTTTCCATATTCCACGCACGAACTGTCCCTTCTACACCACCAGTTAGTAAAAGTGTACGCTTTCCATCATAATCCATGCAAGACCCTGTTACATGTTGTTGCGCTAACACGGTATCGGCAGGTTCAGGCGAAGTAATAAGCTCAATATTGGTGCCAGTATCCATATTAGATCGGTGACGACCCTGCGAAAGTAAAAAAGTTGAAAAATCGTCCCATGTCGTAGTTCCCTTGGCTTCATAGTCAACCTTTTTCATGAGATCTACAATTTCAGTCTCTGTCGCCCACGGCACAACAAACTTGACAGCGTCGGTAAACTCACTTTCGCTAAGCACCCGTGTATAGTTCTCACTAGGGTCCATGCCGAAAGAAGTAGTACTCTCAATAAGTACTTGAGGTTTTTCTTTCGTTTCGACAAGATAACCACTCCCGTCACGCGAAAGAATAGAATGCGCTGAACCACCATACCCACTTTGATCCAACTCCTGCTCGGGTAATGGAGTTCCTACATTTTGATTACCGCTTTCAGGTGTTCCTGCACGCTCCACTTCACATGGAACAGGTGCCGACGAAGCTGAACGGAAACTCAATCTAGCACGTTGTCTATTAAAGACCTCCGACCGCGGCGTCCTCCGAATCCGTGACCTTGAGGTACTTTGTGCCTGCGATGGTGGAGTAACGTACGAAGTCGCAAAGAAGTTCATCAGACGTCGGAGGTCTTCAAGACACAACTTTTCCTCCAGCGGCACCACCTCATCATTTGTAGAACGACGAGACGCGGTGGTATCCATATCGGGGGAATCTACAGAAGTGCGTAACGTTTGCTTCCCACGCGGAGTAACCTCTCCCTGGAAAGGAAGCGCTAACAAAGGGCCGTCGCGTCGATTGGCCGCAGCGGCGTGCACAGCGCCGGAGTGCGGACGGCTTCCGCGGAGCGGACTGGTTACCGAGGGATGCGACTGAGCGTCCTGCGAGCCTGGGTAGCTTTCCACGGCAGTGCCCAATGTAGAAAGCGTTGCATTTGGAGAGGAGCCAAACTGCCGCAATTGTGTGGCGGGAATACGATCCTCACTACGGTTACGATCAAGGAATATATTTTGATCTCCGCTGGTCATATATAAAATTTTTCTTTTCTTTAATTGTTTTCGTTGCCACTCACTTCTTACTATATATCTGTGTACGTATACAGTTTCTCCCCTTCGTGCGCACCTCCTCTTCTCACTCACTAGTTATGATTATCGAAAATACTTTTTTTTCGCTTTTCGAGATGCACCCCCAAATCCGATGCTACTATAAAAAGAAAAACAGCTCAGAAACAACTATATATATATTTTTTATACAGATCGTTCCCTGTAAATACCCTAGCAATACAAGATAAAAACGAGGCAGTAATATATATATATATATATATACATATATAAAGAAAAAAAAAAAAACAAAGATGTTGATGGAGAAAAGCAATGGCGGGGAGAAGAGAAGGGCAAAAAAAAAAAAAAGTTTCATAAATGCTCAACTCACTAAAATGTATTTCCGACTACGTGTACCTTCGGTGACAACACTGCAAACTGAAACTGTTGAGGGAAGTCCATTATGCAAATCGATGATTAAAACACTGTACACACTTCACGTGTATTCATGGTCATCCGACGCCATACACATCTGTACCATAAATTTGAGCACAACTATAAAGTCACAAAAAACACTGTCACATGCGGCATGGTCATATTCAGAGAGTGTCGAGAGATTTATAAAAATATCCGGCATCAAATTAAGCAAAGCACAGAGCTCACGAAGATACGGCCTGTCATTCACAACGAGGCTTCCACTATTTGCACCTGTACTCGAAACCCCACTGCCACCCACTTGACGTGGCAATGCTGGTTGCTGCTGAGGTAGTTGCTGTTGTTGCGACAATCGTTGGCGCACGGGCGACGAGACTTGCTGTCGTGGAGTCGTTCCTGCCAATCCATAGTTTGCCACTGGCGCGCTTGAGACTATCGACGTTGTATACGAACGGTCCCCCAATCCAGTCGCTCTCTCCCTCGATGACGCATTCAGACTATTGTCCTCTGTCCCCCCGCGCATTTGGCGCAACATGTGGTCCTCTCTGCCCAATTCACTCGGATTGCAGAAAGCCCCTGGATTATCAATCCCGTTGCGAGAAGTGGTTGCCTCCAGAGTTGTTGTGGCTGCAACGTGTGAAGATCGTTGACCAACATTCTCAAGCGTTATGTACACTCTGGTATAAAATAGCTCCAATGCCTCTTGTAGTTGCTCACCGTTTCCGAGCAAATACCCCACACGCACAAGGCATTTGATAAGGAATGGAAATTCCAAAAGAAAACGTCGAGAGAATGCACGATTAGCACTAAGCGGTAAATGATGCCCAGCTGCAGCACTTGGGGGGTTGATACCGCTCGCGTTATAATTATGATACGCATTGGTATTGCTGCTAATGGGCAAAGCTATTGGGCTTCCATTTGGCAGCTGCTGAGTCACAGGAGAACTCGTAATGGCGGCGCTATGCACTCCATGAAGCCCTGCCGTTGCAGTAGCAGTAGCTGGACTGCTGACGCCACAGCACGTCAGAGACGGCTGTCGTTGGAATTCATTTGTCGACAAATTCCCCATCGGTGTTTTCGCATCGAGTCGTGCGGTATTTGCGTGCCGCGGCAACCATGACGGGGACGCATTGCCGAGCGGTGAGTGCGCTGCAGGCGTAGTAAGCGCTGCGCCTGTTCCGCCCATTGTGTTGGGCGCAATGGCACGCTGTACCTCGTCGAGTTGCACTTGCCACCGCGGACGCATAGCCTCGCCAAAGACCATTTGATGCATTTCAGAGACCACGCGATTTTCATCCAAAAGCCGTCCAATACGCACGCACGCGGCGCAAAATTCTTTGCGAAGCATAAGCTGCGTGGAGTCACACCACACAGAGGAGAGGACATGGCAGAGCGAGGCACACTCCGTATAGGACAACCTTTCCATAAAACGGCCCGAAAGGCGGTGCTCGTAACAAAACACAAAGGTCGTGTAGCGAGGTGTCAAAGTGTTGTCAAGGAGAAAGCAACGTTGTATTGCTGAGCGAAGGGGGACATCGGATGGAATGATCATCCCCTCACGTCCGCGATAGGCGGAAACCATAAAGGTGCTCACCCGTTTCAGATTCTCCCACTGTCGCTTGATAGATCCCTCGGAAATACCACTTAGAATGAGTTGTTGAAGCTTTCGACTGCGAAGACTACGCGCTTTTTTTTGAAAGAAACGACTCTCAGAGTTATCCTCAAGTTCAATCTTATGCATGCGATCGCCCAAGAAAAGTGTAAGCACGTCGTCGTTCACATTGTAAAAGACTTCCACCACACGCCGACGGTCCTCAAGGGTCATAGGGATAGCATGACACGAAAGAAAACCGTAGGGCGCCGATAAATAGTGTTCTCGTAGCATGTCAAAAAAACTGAATTGTTCAGTTATCTCCTCAAACAGAAGGCGATTCCATAGTCCAGTAATATCGGCCGCTGCACCTGTGCCATATGCCACTTCCTGTAATGCACGACGAAACGCTGCGCGGTCCTCTGCAAGCGCATTGATTTGACTGTGTCTGTTTCGCATCGCGTGCCGTACACCGTCATCCACTGTATTACCCCCATCTTTATACACAATCTTCTCTCTCACCTTTTCATTGTTCTCCTCCGTCGACTGTTTGTCTTCCATACCGGTGAAATCCTGACTCGCTGAGAGCGTCACACAAGTCGCCTGCTCCAAAGTTTCCTCTTCAATAGTTCTTTCACTTTCAACTTTTATTTCTGAAAAGCCACCAGCAGCTGTGTGATCAAAATGGGAGCAATGCTCTTTTCCCTTGCAACCGCGAGGGCAGTCCGCTGCATACCTTAGCTGAAGCACCGTCTCAACAGCCTCCTCTACAGAAAGGCCCACCGTGTGTAGTTGAAGGAGGAGAAAGTCGACACTAATAGGCCATGTGGAGACCGCGTGAATCAATGAAGGCAATACCATCACGAATTGTCGACTACAACACGGCGCAACACTAAAAGTAAGGGAATGTGAAGGATAAAATACAAAGCGCAATAGCTAGCGAGAGATAGAGAGAGGAAAAAAAAAAACAACAAGAAATGATGCCAAACCAATATACATCTATATTATAAATTTAAAAATAATTCTTTATTTTTTCTTAAAAATAAACCTTCCGTTCCAAAGAATGTACTTCACAAAACTTTCCATCAAAAGCACACAGAGAGAGAGAGAGAGAGAGAGATTCTCTCTACTTTTACAGACCAAGTCTCGCAATTGTGTCCGCAAAGGATCCTTTTTTCTTTTTCTCCGACGTTGCTGGCGGCAGCGGCTTCTCAGCGCCGCCTGCACCGCCCATCCGCGCCTTGTTAGAGGGTTTGCGAGGCCCAAGAGGAATCTGCGACACAAGCGGCGAGGGCGAAGTTCCCGCCGCGGAGGTTTTCTTTGCGCGCGGCATATCTTCCGCTGCGGTGAGGCGCTCCGTCTTTTCCCCCGACTCCTGGACAGTGGCGCCCGGTGCAGTTTCCGCCTGTGTCTGTGGGGCTGTTCGCGCACGCTTCTTTCCACGCAGCAGAGATCCTTTAGGGATCACACTCGCAGCGGTGGTACATTTGCCCTCTTTGCTCATTGTTGTAGCGAGAAGTGATTTCTTCGCCGTCACCACAGAGCCGCGACGCTTTCGTTTGCGACGACGTGTTTTCCCAACACCAGCGGCGACAGCCACTTCAGACTTCCAAACGCATTCCAATTCACTTGGCGCCTCCGCTGTCACTGTGCCGTCCTCCTGAGATTTGTCTGTCTTCGCATTTGCGTCGGATGGGACAGGTCGTCTCGAGGGAGGCAGTGCGACAGGGGGTGACGACGACGACGGGCCATCACTTTCTTTTCGTCGGCGCGCCAACGCCATGTCTAGACATCGCCGACAGAGATACACTCCTCGCGCACGATTTCGTTCCGGTGCGGTGGAGGGCATCACCTTGCCCGTACGCTTGTTCCTAGTGGTGGTATTACTATCATTATTATTATTATTATTATCGCTCTTACTCTGATCGTCATCGCCATCTTCGTCATCTGAGGCGCCCTTCACTGCGACAGGGCGCACGGTATCCTTGGGGAGCATCACTTTGGTTTCGCCTGGCACAAGAAAGAGACCGCAGCGGCGACACCACAGGCGGTGCGCGGCCTTCAAAGACCACAACTGCCGCCTTCCGTCGTGGTGCCCGCGCGACACGCGGCGCTTGCGACTGACAAAACATTCCCCAAGCGGCCTGGCCGCGGCACGGCGCAGCGCATGAGACCCGTAATGAGCCGACAGGTCATACAGCAAATCCGCGGCGGGTGGGCAGTCGCGGGCGAGCGCAGTCATGTGTGCGGAGAGTGTCGCGCAGAACTCCGTGCCGAGCAATTGGGTCTGCAGCGCCGGAGATGCGGGAACGCTGCGCGGGATCAGCCGCGGCGGCCGCAGTGCGTCCAGAGACGAGCGCGAGAGCAGCGGGTCCACTGTGTCCTGCACCATCAGCCACAGCTCTGTCTGGAAGCGGAGGGCGGAGGAGGTGGAGGGGGCAAACGCACAAAAGGCTAAGGCGAAAAGATAAGGGAAGGGAAGGGAAAGCAGAGTGGAAAAGGACCAAAGAGCGTGTGGAACATATCAAGTAAAAAAAAAAGTAACAGCAACAATAGTAATAGCAGAAATGCATAGAGAGGCCCTTGGCGCATCTATATATATATATATATATATAGAAATGAGCAAAAGCAAAAGCAAAAAAAAAAAAAAAACTGTACACATACACACAATACATTATTAACTTACACCTAGCACAAATACAGCCGTAAATATGAAGATCTGACAAGCACACACACACACACACACACACATGCAGCAAAGTAAATGCAATTACTACAGATCAAATACATGCAGCAAAAATCCACAACGAAAGGAAGCTAGGCGGAAAAAAAAAAAACACTAATAATTCAAAAACACTTTTTGTTTTTCCTTAACGCATTCCTCCACTGTGGAACAGAAATCAACCGTTTACAGAGAGCAATATATATATATATCTATATATATATATATATATATATATATATATATATATATATATATATATATATACATGTACACAGAATAGAGAGCATAGAACTCATTCTTTGTAGTGCTTAATTCGCCTTCTTATCCACTTTCTCCATTTTATCCATCTCGCTCCGAACATCTCCTATGGTGAGGATAGAACTACGCAATGATAATAACAACCGCCGTTGACTTTCCTGCAGTAATTCCTCTGGATCAATGAACCACCCAAAGCGTTCGTGCACCACATCTTTCCATTTAGACCTCACCAAGTCTTGAGAGATACTATAATCTATTGCCGAAAGGTCTCTCTCTTCTGAACTGCCAAAGGTAAGATCTGACACATCTCGATCCGTGTTTATATTGTCCTCCATCCGCTGCTGTGCCTTTTGCTCTTCCATTCGTTGTGCACACCACTTGTGATAGGCTTTTCGCCGCTCCGTAAAAATCTCATCTAGCATCTTCATCCTGAACTCCTCCGTAGTCAGAATGTGCTGCCAAAGAATACTACCCACTACAAAATCCAGACGATCATCAACAGTAGGTGGAGGGATAGAACTTTTAAGGCGTTCGCGGCATTCTAACTCTAAACGTGTCCATTGCGTCAGCATGCGGGTCACGGCACGACTTTTTCTCGTCAGTAAGCGGCGGAAAAAACGTTGAATAGTCCGCACAGCATGTAGGAGTTTACGCACCAATCGACGAATATTCAGTCGTTCACTATAAAACATATACTCACGAATAATATTGGTACAAGAAGTGAGAACACCTGGTTCATGTTGTAAGACCCATGCGTAGAGTTTCGGTTTACTAAAGCGCAAATAGACCTCATCACCAAGTGGTTGTCGCCAAGCTGCACGTCTTGTTGAAGCAGCTGCCTGATAAGTGAGAGACAGTGAACATGACGTATCCATTAGTGTAGTAAAGCTAAAACTTCTGGGAGTTAGTGTTTCAGCTTCAGGCGAATGCGAAGCAGAAGGCTTAACGTGCGGATCATTAAAGAAAGATGATGCCATCGTTGAGTTGCGCATGGGAGCGGGCACGAGTAAGGCAAGTGAAAATGCACGCGTTATAGATCCTGGGAGACAACTTTCCATTACATCCTTAATGTCATCGAACGGGAGTGCCTGAGTACGCGTTATCTTTAGCGGATAATTTTCTTTAATAAGTGAAAATGTTTGCACCATACATCCCATGCTTACACGCGAAACAGAAGTGTACTCCCGCAGCAATAGCCGTAACTGTGTCCTTTTATCACTCACTTCTGTCAAAGATGCATCGGTTCCTGAAATTGTAAGATTACCGATATTGCTATCCCAACGAACCAGCAGAACACGTGCCTCTTCTATAAAAGCGGTACCTCCAAGCAGAAAACGATCATCACAGTTCCACAACATTCCAGCGACAAAGCGTGGTGCTTGCAAAGTGACTGACCGCAGAGGCTCAGCGTAGGGTGCCAATGGCTGAAACCACTCTTCATCCCATTCACTAAGATCACGCTGAGATCCCCCTAACACGGACGCTTCCAATGTCCGAATAGTGGCGTCATCGGATTCTGGCGCAGAATGACGCATTAGGTATCGTCGTCGCACGTCAAGAGCAGCTGAAGCACGGAGCATAACACTATAAATCTCGCGCAGAGCCATCTCAG
The DNA here is from genome assembly GCA_030849725.1 of Trypanosoma boissoni. Taxonomy (NCBI): domain Eukaryota; phylum Euglenozoa; class Kinetoplastea; order Trypanosomatida; family Trypanosomatidae; genus Trypanosoma; species Trypanosoma boissoni. The sequence goes on from JASANW010001301.1 coordinate 49,271, forward strand.
AAAACTGTCGATGATATCCAGCTGCAGCTGCGACGGAATTATCTGTCAGAATTGCTTCAGCCGCTGCTTCATCCGCAACAACATGACGTAATGCCTCTGGAAACACATTCAGTAAGTCAAGGCGAAGGGCTTTAGCGTCCTGTCCATCCTCATCGGTTATCGAGCGTCCAGATGAGGTTAAGTGTGGCAAGGTTACTGCACACTCCACTAGAGATGCATCAGTTACGCTCACACTTTCTCCCGGCGGGATAGCAAAATCACCAAGTACACTAGAACCAAACTCATTCGAGCCAGTTGTGGTGCCGGACTCGAAAGCCCTGGCAGAGAAACTTACCTTTCCCTTCAAAAAATCATTCTTCGCATTCAAACCATCCGTTGAGGAACTTACTTGACCAATTTTCACATTTTGCATCCTGGCCCACTTTACAATGTGAATATATAGGTGATGCAAAGCGAGAAAGACGCCAATCTATTTAACCCTTTCCAGACAAAGAGTACTGTGTATAAAGCAGTAACCCCATTATTAAAAATGGAGGAAAAAACAAAAAGTCCAGGAAAAGAACATGTTCAGATATTTTCCGCAAGAGATAATAATAATAATAATCATATAATGTTGATGCAATGCACAATTAATACATTTTTATGTTTGTGTAAAACTTTATTCAAAAACAAAAATAAACAAATATAAAACAAAAGTAATAAGTGGACAACCAAGTTAGATAAGCGTCATACTAAGCAGTAATTTCCTTTGGCTCAATGACGGTAATCACATCGGGAAGCAGATGAGCCTCTCCCGTGGCGGTCAAGGCCGACTCCACCGGCAACATGATCTTCACCTTCACACCAATCGTTCCTGCG
>JASANW010001302.1:0-50760 GCA_030849725.1 Trypanosoma boissoni
TCGCCCTACCCAACCCTCTGATGCGGGGTTTGTCCGCCCCCAACCCAGCCACACAAAGGAAAGAGGGAGAGCGGTGTACTAGACGGCAGTCTCCGCTGTGAGATTAGAACGTCTTTTTATGCGAGGTGATTCGCAATTATATTTTATTTAGACTTGAAGTATAAGTTGGAGTGGATTGCCTTTTTATACTATTTGCTTTTTTATTTTTCAGATATTAGGTGTTATGGATGGGACGATGTGAGCTTTATAGGTATATATTTTGTTTATGTTACGGGGTTTTTGCTTAATTTGGTCGGATTTGGCGTATATTGTTTTTTTTTTTTTGTGCAAGGAATGATACACGTATATATATATATATATATATATATATATTGTGGCATTGCTTTATGCAATGTTAGGAATTTGTTTTATTTCTTTTGTTCCTCTATTGTTTTGCTTTGCTTTATTTTTATCCCATCGTCGATTGGATGGAAAAACATGAGTGAGAATGGGATTGTAAGTGTTTTATAGTGAATATTTGTAGAGTTCATTATTCCTGTTTTGATTTGATCGGTGTTGTTTTATTTATCATTGCTTACTTTGTTCTAACACTTTTTGTAGTTGAGGGTTTTGTGTTGGGTTATGCGATTTGATATTATTTCTGTAGAGTGTTGATGAAAGCTAAGAAGTCGAGGAGTATTTGTTGTTGTCTTCTTGATGTCTTTTATTTTTGAGTTATCTTTATTATTTTATCTGGTTTTATTATTGAAATTATGGCTGTTGTTGTTCTTACCTTGACTTTTCTTGTTATTGCGTGTTTTAATGGTGTGAATGAGTTTTTTGATATATAAGAGAAAGGAAAGTTTATAAAAAGATGTTCTTTGCTTAATTTAATCAAAGGCCCTTTCTAAAAGTTTATTTAAATAGTGTTCTGATATATATATATATATATATATATATATATATATATATGTATATTCCTAGTAGTATGGCGTTTTTTTTTTAATTGTTGAATTCTTTTGTCATCTTTCAGTTTTTTTTCGTGTAATTTATTGGACCAGCCTGTTGACGAATTTTATACTTTAATTTTATCATTTGAAAGAGAAAATGTCTAAAATTGATTGGATTTGTTGAGCGAATAAAGATTTCTTATACTCAGAATCTTTACACGATCTTTCATTCAAGGTTTTTTCTATGTCTTTTTCAATTTGTATTCTTTTGTTATTATTTTTATCACATTGAAAAAATATATTTTATCAATATAATCAATATAAAAGCAACCTGCTTATTAAGTACCATGGCGTCTAACATCACACAGGAGCGCTACGAGGAACTGAAGAAGAAGCGCACATTCCACAAGTTCACTTATCGTGGACTTGAGATTGACCCGCTGCTGGCCCTCAGCGAGGACGAGTTCAAGACACTTGTCCACGCGCGTGCTCGCCGTCGCATGAACCGCCATGCGGAGCGCCGTGCACCTATCTTACTCAAGCGCCTTCGCGAGGCCAAGAAGGATGTGAAGGTCGGAGAAAAGCCCAAGGCTGTGAAAACGCATTTGCGCGATGTCGTCATCACCCCCGAGATGGTCGGTTCCATCGTTGGCATTTACAACGGTCGCCAGTTTAACGCTGTCGAAATAAAGGGTGAGATGATTGGTCATTATCTTGGCGAGTTCTCCATGACGTACAAGCCTGTCATGCACGGCCGTCCTGGTGTTGGTGCAACACACTCATCGCGATTCATTCCACTGAAGTGAGAATGCAGGGATGCTTTAAGTTTAGTTTGTTTGTTTTTTGTCCTTTTTTTTTTTTTGGCATGTGATAATGACTTTTTTTTAAATATTTGGGATGTTTTTTGTTAATATGTTTTTCTTTTAGGTATTAATTTTTTTTTGTTTTTTTAATTGCTTTGTATTTGTATTCTATCGTACTAAAGGAAGTTGTGAGGAAAATGCCGAAAGGTGGAAATGTGGCGGATAAGCAAAGGGTCAAGGATGATACGTTGGATGCGTTGGTGGAGGCAATTGAAGGTGCGTCAAGCAATGTTTCAAAAAAAAAAGGCATGACCAAAAAACAGATGATGGCACTTGAAGAAAGGAAGGTAAGTGACGCTATAAACAAAGTACAAGGTAATAAAAATATAACGTTTACCGAAAAAAGCTTACAGCGCGCAATTGTTGCGCAGCGTGCTCTACAAGAGAAGGCAATTATAGACGCGCAGTATATCAATGTCCCAAAAAAATTGAATAGTCATCTGACTTCATGGCATGAGGCGGCCCCTAATAAGTATATACGCTACGAACAGTTTGATGGGAGTGACGAGGCAATGGAGTTTATTGTTTCTTTATTTACAAAGGAGCTCACGGAACCTTATAGTAGTTTTACATATGAGTACTTTGTTTTTGGATGGCCTGATCTTACCATGATTGTTTATGGCATGGAGGGTGAGGAGGTCCCTGATCCTTCGACTAAGGGTCAACGTGTAGGAGCTGTAGTTTCTCGCGTGACAAGAAAAGGTCCTGGTCGTCCTCTTAGGGGTTATGTAGCAATGTTTGCGGTTGTTCCTGAGTTTAGGGGATTTAGACTGGGAAGTCGATTGGTTTCTGTAACAATTGAGCTTATGAAAGAAAAGGGCTGCGAGGAGGTTTACTTGGAAACTCCGGTATCAAATGAACGTGCTTTATCACTTTACCTAAGTCTGGGTTTTGTAAAAACCAAATTTCTTCCTCGCTACTATCTGGATCACTCAGATGCCGTTCGGCTCAAACTTTGGCTTACCGATGCAGTGATTGAGTCTAGCGGAGATAAAGTTGTAGACGTTCCTACTAACGAATCTCTTTAGAATATCTTTTTAAATGTTGAGTGATTTAAATCGGTATTCTCATAAAGTATAAAAATACCATTAGTCTTACTCTAATAACACACGTTCTTTTAGCAGTTGCCCAACAGGGTGGCAACATCGAGGTGAAGAAGTTTCATTTGTTAGTGTTTATAAGTGTTTTTATTTTTATAATTGTTTTTTAAATTCTTTATTTTTTCTGATTTTTTTACTTTTATTTTATAACCCGTTACTTTTCTCTATGATACTTACTTTTTACTCACACTGTAGCTGACAAGATGTCGAGGAAGAGTAGTGAATCTGTTTCTTTACCCTTGGTAAGTACCGGCAGGGGTGAAGTAATACCACCCGGTCTAAGGCAAGACACACCTTTAGGTAGAAGTGCATCTAAAGATGTAGACTCTGCTTCACATGTAAGTACTATCATATCTTCAAATGATAACCGATTGAAAGATACGTTGAAAATGGATGAATTTCTCAGAGGTATAAAAAATGGTAGTCCATTTTTAAATGAGAGCGCACAATGCGAAGTATCTGCAATTCAAAAAAAACGAGCTATAGATAAAAAAGAAAAAATTAAAAAAATTGAGACTTTTTTGTCACAGAATTGCGCACAGCACATTTCGGAGCCACAACGCTCGACAAACTTGAAAAAAGCAATCGACGATTTGATTGCTTTGTATCCACCGCTTTCTTATGTTTTATTTACGATTTGGAGATTTTTTAGAGATACCTCTTTAAGAGTGGAAAATTTGAAGGAAACACATAAAAGTGAGATAAAAAATATTGAAAAGAGTGTCTACAAAAAGTATGAGACCTTCTTTGAGAGGAAAACCTTAGAGATTTTACGAGAAAAAAGAAGATTGGAGTCTGTTGTGGACCAGCTTCGCAAAGATGTTTTGGAACTTAGAAAAGAACGTGACCAGGAGCTTATGTCAGCTAAGGAGACTGTTATGATTCGATTGAATGATTGTGAAAGAAAAGAAGACGAATTTAGGTCGTTTCGAAAGTTGATTGCATCTGTATTTAAGACTAACGAAAGCCTAGTAAATCGTATCGAAGACCTGGAGTTACTTTTGCGGAATCATCGAATTGATATACCACGAGCTAATGCTGATCTGTACACGTATGGCAAACCAAAGGCTGAGGGGTCATCTAAGCAGCGTGAAGAAGAAGAAATTAGAAAAATATATGATCAGGTTCCGGTTGAATTTATGGAAGCTTCTAGACAAGAGATGACTTTAGCACGTCTTTCTTTACAAAGAGAACTGTTAAATAGTGCTTTCGATGATAGAACGGCATACCGTCTTGAAATAAATGGATTACGTAGTGAGAACTCTGCTATGCAGTTACATATGGATACACTAAAGAATCGTGTTGCAGAGTTAGAGATGTATATTTATGAGAAACGTTTCCGTTTTTCTGGAACAGAGGATGATGGTACTGTACCTATGACTCCGAGACCTAAAGATGTTCCTTTTGCTATTCAAACTGAGCTGGGTATTGATTTAAAAAAATCAACTTCTATGGTATTGGCAGAGCTTGGTGCTGTTGGAATAAATCTAAAGCATCAGCTTAGCTCAGTTGTCATGTCTATTCGTCAGATGTCATCTGTGGTAGATTGGATGGAAGAAGATACAATTCTTAAAGTCTGTAATGACCGGAATTGTCAATGTGTCCTGCCTACATTTTCGACGTCTACTTGGGATGCTATTCCGCATTTTTTGCGTACCAATGTTGAACCTAATGTACCCAATCTTGGCTGGACTGGGCCCGATACGGCTTCTATTCTTTATGATTTCTTTTCTTCTTATCAATCGCTGCGCGCGACTTGTCGTTATGTTCGAGACTCGAAAATGCTTGCGCCTCGCGTTTATCAGTTGTTTGAACGTTCGTTGCATCCTTTAGTGCGACTTGATGCAACACAAACGGAGGTAAATGAAAGTGAAGAAAATGTTCCTTTTGGATATGTTGTTTCGCATTACATTTCGAAAACTTTGATAAATGTGACTTCAAATTCTCACTTATCAAAAGTTCTTCAACCAGGCACTATTAACCCTAATTTTATTCATCAAGGCAAAGTTGATGTTGTAGGACTGGAATTTGCAAACTGCAGTTACAATTTATGGTATTGCTCTCAACAATATAGGGACTCCCAACCATTGTGTCGTTTATTTATGGATGTGGTTGACGGGAGGTTATCTGTAAAAATATTTGACCTAATGCAAAGTGTTATAAAAATTGTAGATACACGAATTCGAAAGTTTGATGTGGATGGTAGTAATTCGTTTACGTATAATAAACTTGTTAGTTGTCTTTTAAAAATGGTAGGTGATATGGATGTGCAGGTCGCCCGAGGTGTGGCGCTCGCTGTTACGGAGACTTTTCAAGATAATCAAGTTCCTCTTGTAAGTGGAAAGGTTTCTACTTCAGCTGTTCTTGCTAACGAGCTTTGTGTTGATAAGGAAGCCCTGCCGAAGTATTTACGTTTCACATCGACGTCAAGTCCAAAAAAGAATACAAATTCTACAAGTGAGCAGCCACTTAGTGGAGCGTCTGTGCTTACGCGTTTTTGGCGAAGGCTTATTCTTCAGCGTCACGAAAAATTTTTTGGGTTACTAGAGCGTATTCTTGGACCATTGGTTGTAGAGAGTGAGGTGGTAGTAGGATTGTTTTTCTTATCTATTGTGAAGGCCTCTGATGTCCTAAGGGATTACGAATACAATTCACCTTCACAAAGCAAGGAATTCGGCGATGAAAATGGTGGAACATTCCCAAAGGCGGATTTACTCGAGCACGAAGAAAATGGGACAACCTCTGTGGCTCCTGAAGCTCCTCATTTTACTGGTAAATACGCGAAAATGATAGCAGAGCGCAAAGCATCATTGCGTGGCTTCAAGGATATTTCGTTGATTGAATTTTTCCATGAAGTATTGGAACCTCTACCACGCCTAAGCCGTTGTGTTCATTTTCCACTTCAGGAAGAAGAGATAAGGCCAATTACCCGATGTTCATCCAAGGTGGATTTACCAGAACCGTTGCCTTTAGGAATGTCTGATGAAGAAAAAGAGCCGGAACCAATGGCGAAAGATGTTGAGAAAAAGGTTGGTAAAAAAAGTCGCAAGGAAAAAAAGAAAAGACAAAAAATTATAAAAAATGAGGAAGAAAAGGAAATTGATGTCCCTCCGGCAATCCCAAGCTCTATGGTTTTAAGCACTGATAACGAACTGGTGGAGTGGTATGGCTTTTGCTTTGCGATGCGTCAACGGGTTCTTCCACTTGCTGAAAAGTTATTTTTAGAAGCTGGGCAAATGACACAGGAAGCTCAACAACAATAGGTTTAGACGCATCAGCATGAGGAATTAAGTTTAGGATGCGAATGGATTTTATATGGTTAGATGTAAAAGTATACTGATCTATGTTACATTGCTTTTTAGTTGTTAATATATTTTTAATGCCAGACTTTGCTCTTACTACTTAAACATCAGGATAGTCTCGGTGATGCATTTTTGCTAATTCTTAAATCTTCCAACTGATGTTTTGAATAATTCATGGTGTTCAAGATTGTTATATCGCCCAATAGATATACAAATAAATAAATAAATGTATTCTTCTTTCTTTCTTTTTTGATTAGACGGATAAGCACTATGGCGTCTAACATCACACAGGAGCGCTACGAGGAACTGAAGAAGAAGCGCACATTCCACAAGTTCACTTATCGTGGACTTGAGATTGACCCGCTGCTGGCCCTCAGCGAGGACGAGTTCAAGACACTTGTCCACGCGCGTGCTCGCCGTCGCATGAACCGCCATGCGGAGCGCCGTGCACCTATCTTACTCAAGCGCCTTCGCGAGGCCAAGAAGGATGTGAAGGTCGGAGAAAAGCCCAAGGCTGTGAAAACGCATTTGCGCGATGTCGTCATCACCCCCGAGATGGTCGGTTCCATCGTTGGCATTTACAACGGTCGCCAGTTTAACGCTGTCGAAATAAAGGGTGAGATGATTGGTCATTATCTTGGCGAGTTCTCCATGACGTACAAGCCTGTCATGCACGGCCGTCCTGGTGTTGGTGCAACACACTCATCGCGATTCATTCCACTGAAGTAGAATCCGTAAAAGAGGGTCTGTCGATTTTTTCATTTTGTTTTCTTTTTGAATTTCTAAGATACTTAAGCTATTTTAATTTCGAACCTTTTTTTTTATTGTTGTCTTCTTTAGTTATGTTTGTTCTTGAATGCTTGTCTTTTCTTTTCCTTGATTGTTCTTTTTATTAGTATTATCTGTCTAAAAAACTAGAAAAGTTTTTATTATTATTTGAACTGGAGAGAATCAACTCGTGTGTTTTTGTTTCTGACATCCAGTTAACCTTTTATAAAAAAGAACGAGATTTTGTGTATTAACTTTTTTTATTGTCTTTTACAGGAAACACAAAACAAACTTTATTTGAAAGTTGACCAAAACACAATATATTTAATCTGGGACGCAAATAAATAAAGTACTAAAAAAGATAAATAGATTCTTGTGTAGAATTTGTTGATATTCCTCTTGTTCCAGTATCTGGATTTTTATGGTTGTGCGTAGTTTGCTTTGTATACACACTTGAAAGACTGTATTTGTGACTTTATACTTTATTGACGGCTGTATTTAAGTGTGAGGAAAAAGTAACAACAGGTTACTGGGTTTTGCTTGCGTATACTGTGGTAGGAGTGCCACTTTTTTTTTTTGGTTGTATCTTAGCTACTTCATGTCTACACGAACGCCGAATACATCACTGCTTTTCCATAGGGAGTCTGTTCGCCGACATGGCATTGTAGCTGAAGAAGATCAGAGGCGTCGTATCTTGACAAAGAAAATGAATGTTGTACCGGACATTACTTTTGCGGACAGGCAGCCAAAGCCTCCGTTGGACTCTAGGGTGAAGGAGAGGACATTATTTCGATCAGTACGTAATGAAGGTGCAGTAAGTAGCAAAAAAGATTTTACTAAGAAATCTTCTATTTCAATAGGAATAAACTCAGATTTTCTTCATCCATTTGAGCGCTCTAATGCCGAGCTTTTTGGTATCTCCGCGCCTGGGAGACAAAAACGGCAACAATCAAAAGGACAAACTCCTTTACTAACAAGCCGACAGCACTCAGTAACGACTGAAGGTGACGAATGGATGCGCGTTGTGCAGGATATTATTGGGGGAAGATCGTTGGACGAGTTTGTAGAACCTTCATTTTCAGAAACAATATTAACAAAATGGAACGAGGAAGCTTCGCGGCAAAGTATTTTGTATGATGAGACAGTTGAACTGACAGGAATTCAGAGGGCATCTCTAGAGGATAGGAGGGAACAAGAGAGACGATACGAAATGCGTAGACAAAAGGAGAATGATATATTTGAGACTATTCTGGATCTTCAAACGTGTTTAAATAAAGAAACACAAAGGCGTAATTTAATAGTGTCAGAAGAGAAAGTTGCACGAAGAAGGAAACTTACATCCTTCAACCGGCCTTTAGATAGCGAAGAAGAAGAAAACTTATCGCCTCTTTTCGCCTTTCCGGAAGCATTTATGCAAACACTTGACCTTGAAACACTACTTCGCAGGAAAATTTACATTGATTATGCACAACAATGGTACCTTATCACAAAGACTTTAAGGGAATCCCTTGCACATGGTGCGAGATTCAACGAAGGTGTTCAGAAAGATGAACCGTCGCAAAGTACAAGTTTATCAACAAGTATTTCACGCCTTATAGGTGAATATGAGAAGGGAGCTGAGGACATCATGGATACAGAAATCGGTGCCCTTATAGGACTTGTACAGCATTACAAAACCATCATAAAGGGACTGCAGCAGGCAATACCACAATTAATACCCATAGAGTCTCCGAAAGTCCACGAGCCCTTAAGAAACAGGCATTCCCTCAATAGCAGCTTAGATATCAGCGGAGATACAGACATGCATTTACGCACAACTCCTTTCACGTTAAAAAATAGCACAGAGAACCAAAAACCCTTACAGCTTGAGCAGCTTATCCGCAACGTGGAAAAGAAAGAAGATGAACATCGAGACGCTATTATGGACGCAGAACTCCAACAATATTTCTACAATCTACAAAATACGGGAAAAGCCATTCTGAGTCAGCAACGCCCCTTGACAGAGTTGCAAACTACGCCACATGATTCAATACAAAAAGATCTTTCGCACCCAAATACCACAACATATCCAACAATCAGTTATTCGCCCACTGGTACACATAGAGAACGACATCATATCGAGCACACGCAATCATGTACACTTAGCCAAACGGAGGAAATGAAACATACAGTGCAAATACAACAACCCTTCGCTACAATACAAGATACACAAACACTCAATACAACAAAAAGTTCTTCCAACGACACGGAGGATCTGTGCCGTGGTGCCATCTGCAACGAGGAGACTGACGACCGCGTCATGGTGGTGGATTGGTGCGACGAATTGATTCGGTTTACCCTGGAAGCAGAAAGCCTATGTGGCCTTGAGGCTGATTTGCGTGAGGACATTGCCGCGGAGGAGTGCGAGGACCGCGGAGCGTTGGCGATGAGTGCCTTGGAAGCAGCGGAGGATCTGTGCCGTGGTGCCATCTGCGACGAGGAGGCTGACGACCGCGTCATGGTGGTGGATTGGTGCGACGAATTGATTCGGTTTACCCTGGAAGCAGAAAGCCTGTGTGGCCGTGAGGCTGATTTGCGTGCTGACATTGCCGCTGAGGAGTGCGAGGACTGCGGAGCGTTGGCGATGAGTGCCTTGGAAGCAGCGGAGGATCTGTGCCGTGCTGCCATCTGCGACGAGGAGGCTGACGACCGCGTCATGGTGGTGGATTGGTGCGACGAATTGATTCGGTTTACCCTGGATGCAGAAAGCCTGTGTGGCCGTGAGGCTGATTTGCGTGCTGACATTGCCGCTGAGGAGTGTGAGGACCGCGGAGCGTTGGCGATGAGGACTTCGGAAGTCAAGGTGCACTGCGGGTTAGGTGTGCTTTGTTCAGATGCGTATATGGAGTGTGCGTCTGACGCCAAGTATTATGCTGGGGTCCATCCTCGTTTTGACGAGGAGTATGTACCTACTTTACGGAGTACAGCTCTTTTAGATGTGCGTCGTGGTGAGGACAGTACGAATTGTGTGGCCAATGATATAAGAGAAATTTCTTGCTCTGAGGGATTTCCTGTTGCGTCATTCTCGAGTGACTCAAGTCGCTTTTATGATGCGGTTGAATGGGTTTCGGATACCTCTGTTGGTTCTGGTGTTGAGGACGCTTGCGCGGACGAAGCTCTCCGTGAATTAAAAGAAGGGTTGAGTGGTAGAAAAGTGTATGAGGTGGATTCGAGAGCGTTTTATCGCGTTGATAAACGTCCCGAATGGATTGCTGCTGTGAGTGCGCTCACTGAAGGCGTCTTCTGTGGATCTGTCGAATCTGATTGTTGCTTTGGTAGTGTCGATGGTTCGACGAATTCGAGTGGACCTAGAATGACTGATATGGACGCGGCTACCCATTTAGAAAATGGATTTTCTGTATTTGAAGAGGAAGATTATGAACGTATTAATCTTTATTGGGCTGAAGAAGAATCTTTTAGAAGATTGAGAAGTTGTTTGAGAAGAGAAAATGCTTTTTATCGACCACAACAGGTTTCTTTTTCTGGCAGCGATTTGATTTTAAAGGAGAAATCCGCTTCTCAAAAAGAGGCTTTGGAACGGTGGATTGTAAGAAATCATCCTGGTAGCGGTGTTCTGCGCAAGTGAATGGACTAAGATTTCTTGAGTTATTTTATTTTTTATTTTTAGTTATTTTATTTGGGGAATGGGACGGAAAAAAGTGCTCTGTTTGGATTGTGGTATTTTTTTATTCCTTATAAAAAATTTCTACTTTTTTTTTGCCATGGTAAAAGCTTGTAGTTTTAAAAGCGGGTTTCCCATTGTATTACTAGAGGTTTTTTATGTTTTTTTTTTATGCGGAGTGCTCCCTGCGTCAAACGTTCCAAGGTCTTAACAGTGATGTGCGTTATTTTTGCCCATGAAGGCTGATTCATCTCTTAAGACTCTATCTGAATCAAGGGATAGACCGGCTGGGGGTTGGGGATGAATAATTTGGTCTTCACCCCTGTCATGCACAGGAGAAGGGTAGTACCTGTTACCACATTTATTGAATGCGGAAAACCGGGATCTTCTTTTCCGATAGATCAGTTTACACTGAATATGCCTGCTGTTCACGGAATGTTGGAATTGGAGTACATTGTTAAAATCACCCAGCACCCGTTTGAATTTGTGTTGTTGATAAAGCAATCATTTCTTATGTTGGGATTACAGCATGAAGCGAAGGGGTTTTATCGTGAGCCTGGTTTACATATATCTTGGCGAAATGTTTGGGCCACTTTTCTACAAGAACAAAGAAATTTTTCTTTGCTGTTCATCCCACGGAGGTTTTCAGTGGTGGCAATTGGTTTCTTTCAACGTTGCTTGACGACAGAGCCGTGCTGCCACTGCTCACACGACACTATTAACACGACTGTAGACTGCTTCCTCGGAATGTGCCGCTGAATATGGTGACTTAGGCTACGAGTTGTCTCCTCTGCTTTGGTATGTTGTCAGCGCGCTGAGAGGGGATAAGGCCTGCCGGCAAAGATGCCTTTAATAATACGTTTCTATTGTTCCTGTGCAGCTTTGTCAATGAGGCATCACATCGTAAAAACAAGTCGTGTCCAATTGGGATGGTGGATTCGTACGCGTTCTCCCACGTGAGATATGGCGCAGGGGAAAGCTTTATGTCGTTCGAACTTTCTGCACAGTTAGCGATTTTGGAACTGACCGTTTAGGACATTGGCTCCTGTTTCCGGGAACCGTTACGGCATCTGTTTCCCTATGCCGATGTTGTGTGCTAAGGCGACCCCGTCCTTAGCGCGTTTACTTAAAGTGGTGCTAACCCGCTCTGCCATTAGAACTTTGTTTTTGTAGTTACTCACGGCTGCCCCCGGTCCGTGTAGCGAGTGACTTGGGGACGGCTCCTGGACGCTGTGAGAGCCGCTCCCGAACACGCGCTTAGGCCCCAAGACGCGGTGGACCGGTGTGTGTGTGTGTGTGTGTCGGAAGCTACAAGCCGCCGGTACCTTTATACTTGAAGATGCCACCTATGCGAAGCGCATTTTTTCCACCCCGTCTATTCTGACTGCGTCGAGGGCGTACAGAGACAATCGTAAATAATGACAAAAAAGCAATACGTTTGCGTACGTATATAAAATGTGAGAGATCCTCAGGTTTTTTGACGTCATGTAACTGCAATTGCATTGTAGTTTACGTTGATTTTCACTTTTTTTTTACACTTCATTGTCTGCAACATTTGTAAGTATCACATGTTTCTCAGCGTGAAGCATTTACATGTTACTTGTCCACGCAGGAGGATAGTAGTTTGGAAAACGAAAGTAGCTGAATGCTGGACCTCAGGTACTTTATTCGTCTGAAGTTATAATTGCTAAGGAGCCTTATGGAAGGCAACGCTATTCGACCCTGCAGCATTAGGACACGCATGAGGTGCTTAAGGAAATGGATGAAGGAATGTGTGGTCGAGTATTTAGAGGAATTCTTAATGACTGGCAGAGAACTCTAAAAGCAGAAAGCTTTAAAGAATTTTTTCGTACAGTCGTATCTATTGTGTGGCATGTAGCTTCTGGTAAAAAAAAAAAAAAAACGCGAAGGAAATAAGTTTTTATATTAAGTTAGTTTTATCGTGTTATCAACTGCTTCTTTTCTTAAAAGAAAAGGGTGTATAACGTTAGTATTTTTTTCTAATGCTTTTTTTTGTGTGTGTGCCTGGGCTTGTAAGGGAAGGCTTTATGCATAACTCACTCATCCGCAGTGCGGTTCAACAACCCTCTTCTTTTTTTTTATGTAGATATTATTTTTTGTTCAGAACACTGATTTTTTCTTTATGCTTATTTTTCCTTCTTTTCTTGATATATATATATATATATATATATAAATATATATATATATATATATATACATTATAATGATGCATTTTTGTAGTTTTTCCAATGAGCTCCTCCACGAGCAATTTTTTTGCCTCTCTAACTCCTGGGGAGCGGGACTTGCTCACTGAGGCCCTGCAGATTGCTGCCGCAAAGGAGAAAGGAGAAGAGGCGCCGCCCGCGCCGGCATCCCCAAAGCTAACGGAGCGTGTGGCTGACGAGGCCTTTCCGCGAATCATGGAGTGTACACGTCGCGAGGTTGCTGCGTGGAATCGCATGGAAAAGAGTCTTGGGCTTCCTTTCGTATTTCGCTCAGATGCAGATAAAGCACTGTCGCTGAAAACTCTCAGGTTAATTCCGATGCTGCAACCTTTATCCGATGATGACCTCTTTGTGATTTGCGCACGTATGGAAATAGTGCGACTGAAAGGTCGAGAGATCATTCTTGCAAAGTCCCGGAGTGCTTCGACAGGAGCCACATCAGCGAATTCGGGAGGTCTACATGTTTCATTCCTCTTGCGAGGAAATGCGATTCTGCGTCTCCCTTTGTTATCTAGCGCAGTCGAGTACTACCCACTTGAACAGTATGAGGCAATAGGCATTCCTGTGACGTTCGCCGCGCTCCCTGGTGACGCGTGCTACGAGTGCGATGTGGAGTGCGCGCTGTTGCGGTTCACATGCGGTGTGGATATCGCTCTTGACCGTGTCATTGGACAGCTTGAGCAGAAGATTGTCGATGCCCAAGTCACATTTCTTCGCCAGCACTTGCGCCTCCACTTTCTTGCTCACTGGACGAATGAGCAGTACACCGCCTGCGCCCGTGCACTGGTTCCACTGCGCGTCCCCAGTCGAAAGATTGTCATTGAGCAAGGAGCGCCGTCCGACGCACTCTTCTTCATCCGCGAGGGGCACTGCGGTGTTGTGCGTAGCATTCCACTGCAGCAGCACGAACCGCAGTCCATGTCCCTCTCACTGCCTGTAACGCTGCCGTTGCTTTCGCGGACAGACGGGTCACCGATGCGGATAGTCGAGGTCGGGACGCTGCGCGAAGGCGAATTATTCGGGGAGCTCGCGTTGCTCAACCATGACGCGGACTGGCATCCAGATGTGGACACAGTGTGGTCGCGCCAGCATTGGGAAGATACACTGGACAACGCATTGCGCGCTCCGGTGGACTATTCAGCAGTAGATGGCAATGACTTTCTACCCCCTCGGCACAGCAGTGAGAACGCGGGCGCGAAAATTGGTCTATTCCAGCCAACTTCATTGCCGCGTCAGGCAACTGTTTACACGACAGTGCCTTGTGTCTTCTACATGCTGTCGTTTGACCATTGTAGACAAATGTTTGACAGTGGTGCGTACACACATCTGAAAGAGTTTGTGAGGGGATACCCTTCGCGCGATGTTTTAAGGGAACAGTATCTGCGGCAGTATAAGTGGATGCAGTACCGCAAAAATCTCGTGGAAGAGCTTGTGATGCCCAATAATCTCTTGCGGAAACAGGATAAATTACAACCACTACAATTTCATTAAATGTAAACTACATCTATTCTTGAAAAAAAAAAAAAACAAGAAAAAAAAAATAAAAAGAAGACTATGCCGATGGTTAATATACTGATGGCATTGAAATTGGTATTGAATTTGTGAGGGGATGGTGTTGTATATTTTGCAATGTGTTTAAAATGTTGTTGAAGTATTCTTTTTGGATGCTGACAAGATTGATCATGCTGATAATGTAAATGGTGCTTTTTTTTTTTTGAAAGTGATGCTTTTGCTTGTTAATTGCCATGCTTTGAAGAGTTTCAATTGACTTCTTAAAAGAACTTTTGTTCATTATTTTGTTTTTTATTTATTTAAAGTTTTTCTATCGAGTGCCTTGATAGATCATCTTTTTATTATTATCCTTCTGGGACAATATGCTAGACGAGACTTCCCTCCGAGAGTTTTACGAGTTCGTGTATCCCATAGACCTTGTCGTTAAATGGCTTTCGTACAATCTCTCCGCGGTGGCCGCATCTGCTTTGTCGTCCTCTTCCCCAATGGAACCCAAAGAGCAGCGGAATGTCTCCGCCGAAGGATATCTTGCGCGACGTGAGTTTTGCTTTACCTTGCTTGGGGATATATTTACTCGCTTTCGCAGTTACAGCAGTGCGTCGGAGTTGCGAAACGAGTTGATACGCTGCTACCCAGAAAAGATCGATGTCGGTGCTGTGTACAGCATTCGGCCGAATCAGAAACAGAGCGCCGCAGCGATTGTTCCCGTGGAACGCGAGTTAGTTTTTGATATTGACATGAGCGACTACGACAGCGTACGTTCATGTTGCAGTGGAAAGGCTATCTGCCGTTTGTGCTGGACGTGGATGTCGTGCGCTGCGTATGTGTTGCGTACAGTACTTGTTGAAGACTTTGGCTTTCGCCACATTCTTCCTGTTTTTTCCGGTCGACGTGGTATTCATCTGTGGGTCTGCGATCGACGCGCTCGGCGGATGCACGACGACGAGCGCACTGCGTTGGTTGGTTACCTTACTGTTGTCACACCAAAGGCCTCACGACACGCACTGATCGCTGACTGCGCCAATGGGCGCTCAATTCATCCAACGATTCTCCACGTTCTCAAGTCTGTCATTGATCCGGCCTTCACAGAGCTCTTTCTTCAGTCACCACCAGAGAACCCAAACAGCGTGCAACACCCAAAAGGTGCGGCAGTCGTGTACGAAGCAATTCTCTCCGCGCTAAAGATGAGTGCACGTCGTGAAGTGGAGCAGCGATTTCTGCGAAATGTGCAGTTCAGCGATGGCAATGTTCTTGACTGGTCCTATGTTGTTCAGTCACTGGGTGCGGCTTCCGGGGATATCGTGTCGGCCGCGCAGCTTCAGATCATGTATCCTCGCCTCGACGAGCACGTCAGTACTCGGAGAGACCACTTGCTTAAACTCCCCTTTTGCGTTCATCCCGCGACAGGGTCACTCTGCTGCCCGCTTGAGTGGCCGGATCTGGTGAACTTTGACCCCGCGGAGGACTCACCGAAAATTCAGGAGATGCTTTTGAATCGGCATATGGATGAAAAGTGGATCGAACCTATGCAACGCATGCTGATGGAAATGAGCCAAGATGACAAGGAATATTCGTAGTTGAATGCGAAAAGGAGTTTTTCAAGTGGTGATGATGTGTTTCTTCTTTTATAATGTGTGTATGTGTGGGGGGAAGAGAGAGAGAGAGAGAAAGCAGATATTTGAGTGGCTGCCACAAGAAGAAATAGACATTTATCATAGAATGGAACGAATTGCACAGAAAAGTTCATTTAATTTTAGCTTGTTGTTTGTTTAAAAAAAAAAAAAAACAAGAAAAAAAAAGTTATTTCTTGGCACATTCTGTATGGGTCTAAGGTTATCCGCGGTAATATCATTTTTTTTTTTTTCTTTTTCGACCAGTTTGTTTTTCCCCCTTTTTTTTTTTACCTTACTGCGAAAGTATTCCACTTTGGGCATGTTTGCTGTGTTTCCGCCTGTGAAAGTTGCACGGACACAGCGCTCCCCGGGGAGTTGCTTGGACGCTTCCACGCATCGCGAGGCAAGTCGGCTGTTGTCCGCCACACCAGCGCCTGTCGTTGCCGCGTCCAGTGCGTCTGGCGGTGATCTTTCGCGGCCTGTGTCCATTGCAGAGGCGGAGATTCGCGTGGACGGTGTGACGATCCGGCCGTCGGCTTTTCTCTCCGGCGTCGGGGAGTACAGCTGCTGGATCGTCGACGAGAACACGCGGCTGCTGCGGGTCTGGAGCATGCGAGGGGCGAACTGGCTGCAGAGCGCCCCGCGCATGGCGCGTCTCCCGACCTTCACGGAGGACGAGGGCCTTCCGCTCTTCGTCGCGGAGCTCGACGACGACTCGCTTGCCTTCTGCACGGACTACGGCGCCGTCTCGAGCCTCGACCACTCCGTCGAGTTCCGCTTCGACGGCGACGGGGCGCCGCTCGCGGTCACGGCCTTTGCGTGCCGGCGCGACGGGCCCGCGGGCACTCGCACCGCCGTTGGCACCGCTGATGGAATGATTCTCGTCGCCGTCAAGGCTGACGGAGAGCGCATTCTCGTGGACTACGCCCGCGCGGAGTCTCGCGTCACGGTGCGCACCGCACCGCTTTCTCCCGGCGCGTCGGGAGGCGCGTGGTGGCGCGCGTGGCTCCCGCTGCCAAAGTTCGGCGCCGCCGGCCGTTTCTCCGGCGGTGGCGGCGCGGCATCGGAGGAGAGTGCAGGCGCGGACGGCGGGGCGTTTACGTTTGTCCGATTCCGCACAGATCCGCCGACACAGCTGTGGGCCGCCAATGCCGCGGCGGAGTTTTTTCTCCTGGACCACTCCGAGTGGCAGCGTTGGAGTGGCAATAGTGGCGGCTCTGGCGCCGGGGGCGTGCGGGCGCTTTGGGCGACAAATCTCTCCGCCGTGCTGCAGCGTCCGTGCCGCGTGGTCACCGCTGAGGAGTCCGGTTCGTTTCTCTACGCCGTCGCGTACACTGCGCCGCGCGACAAACAAGAAGCGGCGCTTGAGATTGTCATACTTGACGTATCCACCGGTGCGGTGCGGCGGAGCATTGGTGTGCAGTCTGTTGGCGCCGTTGCGCGGGCTGTGGCGGAGATGCCGTCGCACCACACACGTCTCCACGTGGACGCGGACGAGGGAACCGTCACACTGCTTGCAGGCCGTTACTGTGTGCGGCTGAACGCGCGCGTTGGAGTGCGCAGTCCGTGCGCGAGCGAGGATGTGACTGTGTTGCGCGATGTGGAGCGGCCGCTGGGCAGCGCGCTGTTGTCGTGCGGCGCTGTGGCCGCGATGGACGCGCGCGGCGGACCTGTGCTGGTCGCCCTCCGCGGTGGCGAGGGCCGTGTCGGTGACGTCTCGCGGCACTCGCGCTTTGCGGGGGGCGCTGTTGTGGACACATCGGCGGATGCGCGTGTCTCTGCTGTGCTTGACGCGCTGCGCATTGATGCGGCGGCATCGCTCGACGCGGCAGTGCTTGACGCCAGCGATGCGGTCGCGACGGATCGCGCCACACACGCGGGGAATTGGGCACGCGCGGATCTAAACACAGAGGATGCGGGTCTCATTGCGCATGTCATGCAGAGCCTTGTGCGGCGGCAGCAGGAGCACCGTCGCTTTGTGATTGCGCTGCTTGCCGACACAGACGTTGCGCCACGGCTCCGCGCGGAGACTGTTGCGCGAATTGTGTCTGCACAGGAACAGCTCCTCGCACTCGTTGCCATTCGCCGCCTGCAGAACGACGCGACATACCCGCGCGCCGCCACGCTGAACTTGCCCGCGGGCAGCAGCTACAGTGGGGAGCACGGCAGCTGCCCCAGTGCCCACAGCAGTGATGGGGCGGCGCAGGGGACGGGCGCGGCGGGGGATGTCTCGGACATGGAGACTTACATGCAGTTCGAGCGCAGTGCGGACGAGACGGAGCGGTGCCGAATGGTTTTGCGCGAAGCCGTCGGCGCCGTCGCCGATGCACTGCGCGCGAGCCGCGGCGAAGACGCAAGCATTGCGAACGCAACGGCGGCCGAGTTGGCCTTTGCCGAGCCTGGGCGGGTTGTCCTGTTGCTTGGCGCCATGAGCGAGGCGCACAGCGAGACGCAGCGCAGCGTACTGATGGACCGTCGCGCAAAGTTTGAAGCGGCAGTCGCCAGCGCGACGGTCTTTGCGCTCGTCGCGCGCGCAGTGGACGAGTCGCGCGAGGACATGTCTTCGCTGCGCCTCCGCGCCGCTGAGCCCGCGCGGCTGTGGACGAACAGTGCGAACGGTGCGGGGGACGGGACACTCCGCTGGAGCGTGCAGCGGCTCTTTGCCCGCGCGGCGGGGCGTGCGGCGGATGCGCTTGCGGACGCGGCGGCGGCGCCGGCGGCGGCTCCGGCGGAGGCGCAGCTGCGGCTGCTCGACCTCCTCGCGGCGCTGCTGCGCTTCACACTCCCCGCGGCGGCGGTCGCCGGCGACAGCACCGACGCGCTGCTCCGCCAAACACTCTTTCGCGCGCCCTTTCTGCGGGAGCCGTTGGGGTATCCATTCGGGGCGCCGCGCGCGTCGCGCAGCACGGGCCCCGTCGGCGCAGCGGCGCTGGCGCTCTGCGAGGACCTCGCGCTCGCCTTTGCCGTGGAGGACGTCATCGCGGCGCTCTGCCTCGCGGACAACGTCGCGGAGCCGCTGCGCGCGCCCGAGCGCTACGCGCGCCTTGGGCTGTACGTGCAGCGCTCGCCCGCGGTGGTGCTGCGCGTTGCGCTGCGCGCCCTCCTGGCGCAGCGGCGCGAGTGGGAGCTGCAGCTGCTGCCCGAGCTGCTGCCGGCGGACTGCGCCGCTGCGGCCGCGGCCGCGCGCGACGACTTCTTCGCGAGCGGCGCCCCGCACCTCGCGTGGCTTGGCGGCCCGGAGGCGTTCCCCGCGCTCGCCGCGGAGGGCCTCCAGTGGCCGGCGCCGGCGGTCGCGCACGGCGACGACCTCGCGACCCACCGCGCGCGCTGCGTGGCGGTCGCAAAGCTCGCGTGGGTCGCCGCCGGGGCGCCCCGCACGCGCGCGGCGGCGGAGCTGCAGTGCGACGAGGCCGTCACCGCAGCGCAGCGCGCGCACCTGATGCCCGCGGCGCGCAACGAGCGACTTGGCGCGGCGGAGGCGGTGCAGCGGCTCATTGGACTGCGCGCGCCGGAGGCGTGGGCGGCCGCCGCGGCAGTCGCGTGCCGCGTCGTGGACAATACGCGGGAGGACTTGCTCGCGCAGGTCGCGCGCCGCGCAAAGATGCACGACGGGGATGAGCTCCACCGCATCGCGCGCGACGGGGCAAGCGAGCTAGACATTGTGACGGCCCTCGAGCGGACGGCGGTGGGCGGTGTCGTTCTTGCGGCGGCGGACCTGCAGCGCGCGTCGGACTTTGTGCGCATCTGCGAGAGCGTCTTCGACCCCGAGGAGCAGCGGCTGCTCGCGTCGTGGGTAAAGGTGCGCGCGGCTGGCATCGTCTCCTAATACATAGAATTCCACGCACAGGTACAGGTAAAAGTAGAGAGGGAGAGGGGGAAAGAGAGACATTTGTGGGTGGGGAGCTCAAGTAAAGGAAGGTTAGAAGAAGAAGCAAAAAAAAAAAAAAAGAAAGGTGGAAGGGAGAAGTTTTGGGCGGGGTATTGCAATGATAACAGAAAGAAAAGCAATTATATTGGAATAAGAAAGGAGGAAAGTATGTCAAAGAGAATCGTTTAACGAACTTACGTTTCTTCTTGCTGGTGCAATAGGGTGCGAAAGAGGGCAATTCGAATTACTATGATCGTTTTAAGCTTGTACCACACACAAGCGCAAAAAAAAAAAAAAAAGACAAATAGAAGTGAGTAAGGAAATGCAAACATACAGACATATAAATTTCTCTGTTTTGAGGGAATTAAAGAAAAAAAAAAAATAACGAACGAAGGGGAGAAGAAGAAAAGTACACTTGAACGCAAATTTGCGTTTTTCCTCTCTTTGAAAGCGAAAGCTTTACTTATTTTCTCTATGCAATGGTCTTATGGGGAATATTTTTTTCTCTGCTTATGTCTTCGGTATTAGACTCTAAGTACACATACCCATACACACTTCTACGCAGACTTTCTCTATTTTTTTTTTTTTCTCTCTCTCTCTCTATAGAAATATACGTCTCTATCTATATAGATAGAGAGTTAGGTGGATATATCATTACTTTAAGGAGGACCTTATCACATATATATATATAATATTTTTTTTTTTATAGAGGTTGTGCTGTGCGGTGCCGATGGCAAGCACCGCACCTGAAGACTGGTCCTTTATTGGGCAGAAGAAGCATCAGGCGTCTCTGCTCTTCTTCGCATGGGACAGCGGCGAGCGCGGATGGATTGACTCTCGTCTTCTGCGACCCATCATTGACGCGCTCTTCCCACCGACCGACGTGGCACTCACGTGGGCGGAGCTGCGCACTGCTTTTGCTGCAGTAGCGCACCACCCGCTCGCACCGTCCCGCGCACTCACGCTGGCTGACCTGCTCGCGGTCATTGATGCGCTTTGGGCCGCGCCCGCACTGCGCCGGCGCCTCGTGCGGGGCGTTCTGCGTCATGTCTTTGACAATGAGTTTGGCGCTGCTGCGACCGGTGGCGTTGTCCCCCGCGCGGCGCTTGCGAAATCCGGAGAGCGCATCACTGCGGCGCCGGTGCCGGTGGCAGTCATCAATGGCGTCTTGCGCTGCGCGGGCGGTGGCGACGCGCTCGCGTTTGACGCATTCTGTGAGATGATGGAGCCACACATTGTGCGTTGAAGGAGTGAGCGTGAGAGTGAGAATGTGTTGCGCATGTGCTCTTCATTATCGATGTGCTTATTACTAATCTTTCTTCCAAGCTTGGTTTCCGGGTGGATTTACTTCTGCTTATCTTATCCCATCTGTATGAGTGTGTAGAATGGTGTATCTGTGTATCCTGCTTTTTTACTTTTGCTCTTTGTTTCTCTCATTATTATTATTATTATTTGGTTATGCTTTCCTACTGGGAGGTCCGCGGCTGTACTCTTTTTCCCTGTTCCCTGCGTGCCCGCGGTGCGATGCCTTCGCCCTCGCAGGTGCGCCCGCCAAGCCCCGACGGGATGGGGACGCCGTGGGCGGTCGAGTACGACCCCGCGCGCCCCACCCGCGCCGCCCCGCGCCCCTCTGCGATGAGCCGCTCCGGCAGCTTCTCCGCCCGCGCCGTCCCCGCCGCGCGCCGCTCGATCTCCGGCTCCGCCTCCGGCAGCTTCTCCGCCCGCGCCGCCGCCGCCACGCGCCGCTCGATCTCCGGCTCCGGCTCCCTCCCCCCCCCGGGCGGGCCGCGGCCGGCGCTCTCCGCGGACGCGCTGCGGGACCGCGCGCGGCGACTCCACGCGGCGCAGCGCCGCCGCCGGCAGGACGTCGCGGTCGCGGAGGACGAGGAGTTCCGCGTGCTGTGCCGCGCCGCAGAGGCTAGCGTCGCGTCCATCGCCGCGTTTGTGGCGTTCCGACGGGACGTGGACGCGGAGGCGGAGCGGCGGCAGCGGCTTTTTGCGCCCTGGCAGGCGCAATGCACAAGGGACGGACTCGCGCGCATCGCCGCCGAGGAGCAATGCGCACGGGGAGTCATAGAGGCTCAGGAACGACGTGTGAGAGGCGCCCGCGTGCGCGTGGAGTGGCTCGAAGGCGCACAGATGCGCTGCGAGCGAGCATTGGCGGTGCTGTTGGAAGCAGAGACAGCATCCCGCCGATACATTACGCGCAAGGAGGTGCGCGAGGCACGTGCTATTGCGCCGATGCGCCCATTTGTCGGTGCAGTGGAAGGCATTGCATCGATCGGGCAATGTCCTTTTGTGCGATTCGAGGAATGTCCATTCTATGCGCGTGGGGAGGGCGCACGCAGTGTGCACTATACCTTACGTGAGGTTATGTAAAATGAGTTACCACACGTATACACACATACGTACATACCTTATGATGGTATGTATATATATATATATATACATATATTGTGGGAGGGGGATGTCTTTGGGATTTCAGTCTGGAGGGAGGAGTGAAAAGATTTGCTTTGCAGATTTTGTCTATTATTATTATTACTATTATTTTGCCTTTTGTTTCTTGGGTAAAAAACTAATGACGGAACAGTGTTATGTATGTATGTCTCTCTAATGGATAAGTTCTGCCCTACCGAACTTGCTGAGGTGAAAGAGAAGGAATCTACAGATATAGCGCGTGTGGAGCGTGCGTACGTAAGAGCGATTATACTCGAGAGAAATTGAGAAGCAAGTAATAATCCCAATAAACTCCTTCGCATTATAATAGTTATTATAAAAATTTCTTCTGTGGGGTTTTGCTTGTTTTTTCCCGCATTTTTTTTTTTTCCATGCGTTGCGCGTTATTTGAACTTTTTTTTCTCTTATGTGTACGCGAGAGACGAGTGTGTCTGTGATGTCCACACTGCCCCCCGCCTGCGACGACGT
Source organism: Trypanosoma boissoni (assembly GCA_030849725.1). Lineage (NCBI taxonomy): Eukaryota > Euglenozoa > Kinetoplastea > Trypanosomatida > Trypanosomatidae > Trypanosoma > Trypanosoma boissoni. Next base: position 22,767 of record JASANW010001302.1, read on the forward strand.
GGACGACCCCGCCGGTGAGGCGCAGCGCTTCCTGCACGTCATTGCCGAGATGCAGCGCGAGGCCTCGCAGCGCCGCCTCGTCGCGGACGATCTCCGCGCGCGCGAGTCCGCCGCTCGCGCATCGCTGCAGCGCCACTCCGCCGCGCGCGACGTGGCGGCCGCGCGTGTGTCGCAGGAGCGGGCGGCGGCGCTGCGGCTGCGCGTGGAGGGCCGGGCGCTGCGCGACGCGGCGGACGAGCGGGCGGCGGAGGCCTCTCGCCTGCGGACCCGCGCCGCGGAGTGGCGGCGCCGCGCGGAGCGTATGGCCCATTGCGCCGAAGGGCTCCCGCAGCCGCGGCCCCGCGACGGTCCGCCCGCGCTGGTCTCGGCGCTGGACGTGTGGCAGCGGCTCCCGCAGGGCGCAGCGGCGCTGCGCGGACTGCGCGCGGCAGTGGCGCCGGAGGCGGAGGCGGAGTGGCGGGCGCGGCTCCCAGCGCTCACGGAGGAGGAGACAGCTGTGCTCGCGCTGACGTGAAAAGGCCTTTTCGCAGAGGGTAAAATACATTATTGTGAGCTGGATGCGGGGCACAGTCGGGTATGGCATGCTGCATGCAGTCTCCACACAGTTCTCAGAATGCAATCTCATATCATCACAGTAGAGTGGGCTGTAACAGCGCGTGCGCACTGCCTGACATGGTGCTGTGTGCTCTGTACACCCTGATCTCTCTTCTGTTTTTTTTTTTTTTCCAGCAAAAATGAATTGCTATGTATTTTGTAAGCACATCTATATATATATATATATATATATTCGTATTCTCAAACCCTGTTACCTCTACTCCCCGTCCGTGTGCACGTGTTCATAGTTTGGATCAATATTGTTTGAATTTTTTTTCTTTTTACTCTCTCTTTGCTTTTCTTCTTTTATTATTATTATTATTTATCTGTTTTGTATTCCTGTTTTTGTGAGGGTGTTTGGCCTCTCTGATAGTCATAGCGTTGAGTTGGCACTGGCGGGCAATGCCGGCAGAGGTGCTGTCTGGGCGCGCGCTGAGTGGCGAAATCATTCGCCGCATTAGTCGCGAGACGCCACTGCTTCGCCGCCCGCCCTGTCTCGCCGTTGTGATGGTAGGCACTCGCCCCGACTCCGCGCGGTACGTTGCGATGAAGCGCCGCGCGGCAAAGTCGTGTGGCATTCGCTTTCGCCTGCTCGAGCTGCCCGCGGCGGTTGCGCAGGCGGAGCTGCAGGCGGAGCTCCTGCGGATCAGCAGCGATGCCGACGTTGATGCGGTTTTGCTGCAGCTCCCGCTCCCGCCACGCCTGCGCGCGCGCCCCGCACTGCTTTGCATTGACCCGCGCAAGGACGTGGACGGCCTGCACCCGCTCAACGCGGGAAATCTCTTTCTGCAGGAAGGGCCCGAGCAGCCGGAGTCGGCGGACCCGCTCGCCCCGCGGAGCTCTCTGGAGGACATGTACTTTCTGCCCTGCACGGCCTTGGCAGTGCGTGCGATGCTCCTTACCTATTTGAGCCGCGCCATCGCCACCACACCGCGTGGCAATCTGCACGCCGTGATTCTCAACACAAGCATGGTTGTCGGCGTGCCGACCGCTGCCCTCCTGCAGAAGGAAAAGAACTTTATTGTCACGCTTTGCAGCCGCGCGACGGATCTGGCGGTGATGCGGGGAGTCAGCCGCGGCGCGGACATTCTCATTACCGCGCTCGGCAGGCCGCGTGTCATCACGAGTGACTTTGTCAAGGACGGCGCCGTCGTCATTGATGTGGCCATCAACGAAGATACGGGGAGCGGGGCGCGACGAAAACTTTGCGGCGATGTGGACGCCGTGTGTGTGGGGGAAAAGGCAGCCGCACTCAGTCCAGTCCCCGGTGGCGTAGGGCCTCTCACCGTCGCGTATCTCATGCATAACACTCTAAAGGCATACCATCTCGCAGAGGAAAATAAGGGCAGCATTCCCGCGAGCTTTGCGTCTATGTATGCCAAACAGTTGGAGTCGGAGGAGCACGGGGATTTACGCGCAGTGGACGACATGGAGGCGGTGGCCGAAGAATGTTGCGGTGAAGAAAGTGAAAGTAGCTTTGACGTTGTTTAATGAAAAACATTTTTTGTTTTCACACAATTGCACATTGGTATAAATAGGTTTACAGGAAATGCCAAAGGCGATAATGTAAAAAGAACGCAAATAGACGAGCCACTGGAGATTGTTCTCGCTCTTTACCGTTCTATAAAAAATGTGGTGGTTTATTTTTTTATGTCTTATACTTTAGGTGGAATAGGTAGAGAGGAGATAAGAGCGAGTACAAAGAGGTGTGTGGATATGCCATGTGCTAGTGCTTAAGTCTGATTTCATGCAAGTGCTGAGTAGCTTTTGCTTTACTTTTTTATTTCTCATTGTCTTTGTAACTGTATTTCTCCATTTCATGTTTTATTTTTTTTTTATTTTTTGTTCTTTCTATTTTTGCACTTTATATATATATATTTCTCCTGAAAAGAATAGCGAAAATTGTCCGCAAAAAAAGAAAAAAAAAACATAGTGAGAGAGCATAAACAAAGTGTAACTTTTTTTTTATGTTAAATTTCTTACTCTCCTTGTCGACTATGATTTCAAGGAATTTTTTTTGTATTAACAGTTGTGGGTTGAATTTACATTAATCTTCAAGGATAAGGCCAGTTACGTGGTTTGTAACTGCGCTATATATATATATATATATATATATATATATATATTTGGTTTTCAATGCCGGCTCACATATATACACTGTTGACTATAGGTGGCGCGGGCACACTCCTGTTGCACCTTTCATTTGTGTTTGTGGCGAAATTGCCACAGATGGTTCAAAACTGTCCAATACCATTTCTTTGAGTGAGTATCCCCTTATGCTTTTCTAACTGGCCGCGCCTAAAGCTTTCGCAAGAGCACATGTGGCAATGGTACTGCAAGCCCGTACGCCGCTTCGGTATCATTTGGATTGCGAAGTTGCGGGCCTCGCCAGACCTGTCTCAGGCTTTGGCGAGAGGGGACACGGTGTGTGATTCGGTCGTTAAATGTGTGGTCTTTGTCGCGGCGCCGCCGCGGGATTTCCGGAGCATTCAATCGCATTCTTTACATCCGCGAAGTCTACCGCCCGACTGGATGAGCGACGAGAGCGTTGAGAACGCCTTTGATACCTTTTGTCCTCCGCGGCGGATAGGGACTAATGGGTCCTGGCGCTGCTCACTATGTATTCGCTGAACTGGGAGACAGCGGGTTACTTGAAACTGGCAGTGCCGAGTAAGGTTACCATCTGAAAAACATGAAGGCAGAAGTAATTCAAATTTGGACCCTTCTTGTTTTTTTTTTTTTTGAGTTGGCATCTTTTGAAATTTTTTATTTTTGTATTGTATTTCTCTTTACTATTTCTGTGATAGCCTTATTTTCTTTTTTTTTGTTTTTTATGCCATTGTTTCATTTGTCACTGTGTATCGCGTTCGATGCCTTCTGAAGACTAAATTCTTTACCAATTGGTGAACCGAAGGTGAATAGAGGAGGAAAACAGAACAACGCGCTCGGTTTTTTGACGCTTATTTCTGTGTTTGCGCATATACCATTACTTTGTTGTCGGTTCATCCACTCATGTGTGAAAAACAAATATATAGTATGGGGTTTACTCAAGTTATGTTTATACTTTTCCCTTTTCGAGCTCCCCTCTTGTTAAGATCCCATGTGCACTATTTATCTTTTTTTTTTTTTGAATCCGGAAAGATGAGCCACCGTAGAGGGTACATCTATGGTTCTGTGTAAACTTCTGGGGTGTATCTTGTATGTTGTGGTCGTGGCAAAACCAATCGAATGTTTTTTTTTTTTTTGAGGGATGTGGATGTCGTATGCTACATTGCATTGGGTTGGAAAATATATAAATATATTTATATGCGTTGATTCCAGTTTTAATCCGTTTTATTATTACTATTATTATTATTAACACCCCTGCTTGCATGATGTGTGGCATCTTCTGTTTTTCTATGTCAGTTTAGAAAATCAAACGAAAAAAACAACAACAGAAATTAGAGACCGGTGCATTTGTGAATGTCTAGCGACAAGGAGACAGAGGCCGAAACGCTAATGACGTTCTTGCCGTGGCTAAAGCGCGACGAGGCCATTGATCTGCTCAACAACTTTGGCGGGGACGCGGAGAGTGTGATGACTCACCTGCAGGAGGTTTCCTCTTCCATTGACCCGACTCCGACTCCGCAGGCGCAGGCGCAGGCGCAGGCGCAGGCGCAGGCGCAGGCGGGGCGGTCGCCTTTGCCGAAGCCGTCCGCATCAAATCCGAAAGTGGAGCGGCACTTTGTCGGCGGCGGGCCGTCCTCCGGCCAGGCCGTGCTGGCCGGCGACGGGGCGGAGGGCTTCAGTGCCGTTGTCGAGTCGCTCTTCGACAAGGCTCGCCGGGGCGACGCGGAGAGAGGCGACGCGGGCGTAGAGGAAGAGGGAGTGCTGCGTATGTTCGCCGGTCGAGGACGGCGCCTTGGACACACAACAATGGAGAGCCCTTTTATTACGTCCGCCGTGCGCCACCAACGTACGGTGACGGTTGTGGTATACCGCAACGGCTATCGCGTGGACGATGGACCGCTCCAGAAAGCGGACACTGAGGAGGGCATGGCATTCTTTCGCGCACTGGAAGGTGGCGTTATTCCAGATAGCCTCGCCACCGCGTACCCGAACACCGATATATCGGTAAAGCTGTCTGATTGTATGGATCAGGAGTACAAGCCACCGGCTTACATTCCTTTCGCCGGGGAGGGCTGCCGTCTGTCCGCGCCGACAAGCTCCGATACACCGGAAAACGTGTCCAGTGCTGGCGGAACCCGCACAACAGGCGAATTTAAGCTCTACGAGGGCGAGGAAACAGCAAGAATTGCCATTGTGAACTTCTTGGGCGAGCGCAAAGACTTTACGGTGAACCCGCATCGTCACACAGTGGAAGATGTGTTTCTGCTTGCGCGCCAGGCGCAGCCGTCATCGGCGTTGTTTAAGCTTGTTGTCCGGGAGGTTCCGCCGAGGGCGTTAGCGGATAAATCACTGACGATTGATGCTGCAAAACTGCGCAACGCGGCCATCATGATGCGACCCGTTTAGTTTACCACTATTTTTCTGTGACAGGAGGAAACGGAGTACTCCTGTTTTTTATTTTTAGTATCAGAGAACAAAAAAAAGTCAAGTACCTGTGTGTGTGTGTTTGCTTTTGGGAAAGAGGAGAGCACTAATACTATGCTTAATAGCAAAAAAAAAAAAGAAAAAGACGAATAAACAACAACAACAAAAAAAGTAGTTCATTCATCTAAATGAATCGCGCCGTTTTGAACTTAAATGCTTTTTTTTCTTTGTGAGAAGAGCATATATATATTGCCTTTGCCAACCTTCGTTGTGGTCGATAAAAATACCATCTCGTTATTGATCCTACTCTATTTTCGGTGACGTGTGCCCTACGTACACACTACTTGATTTTTTTTTGTTAATTTAGTGCTCAGTAAAGAAAACCAAAAGAGCGGAATAACAACAACAAAACAAAAAAAAAGATCTTTTTTTTTTTTGTAGTTTGTTGCACACAAACACACACACACATATATATATATATATATATATATATACAAACAAGCAGTATGTGTGTTTATATGTGTGCGTCTACGAACACTTCTTTTGGATATTGTGTCTATAAATTTATTTTCTATTTAAATATTACTATATTTTTTTTTTCTATTTTGAACGGAGAAGAGAATAGTGCTATTGGTTGTTAGACTGTTGTATTTTATCACAATACTTGCTACATTGGTATGCTGCGCCGCTCGTGTCTTTGTTTTTCAGTGGCGCCGCTGAAGCTACCAGAGAACATTGGTGACTGGGCGCGCATTCGGTCCTTTACTGAAGAAGTGACGAAAGGCAAATGTACTGATCGCACGGCACTAGATCCGTCTATTATCCCAACCCGACACTTGCAGCGTGCGCTCTTTCGTCTTCCTGTGCCCAAGTTGTCCAAGACATGTGACCGCTACCTGGATCTTGTCAAACCTCTTGTTCCACCGAAGCAGTTTGAGTCCACGACAAAAATTGTGAAGGAATTTGAAACCGGGGATGGTGTAAAGATGCATGATGAGCTTGTGCGCACCGACAAGGCGAATAAACACACATCTTACATATCCGCAGATTGGTTTGATCTCTACCTCGCGGACCGCAGACCACTTCCGATCAACTACAACCCCGTCCTCCTCACGCGCCGTGATCCGGACAAAGCGGACATGCTCACCCGTGCAACCTACTGGATCACAAGCAGTGTTGCGTTCTATCGCATGTTCCGAGAAAATACACTGAAACCTGAGGTTTTCTATTTTGGATCAAAGGACCATCACTGTCGCAAGGATTGGTTCCAACGTACAGTAGCTCTGTCACCAGAGTATATTTCGGCCAAATTGATGGTCTTTGGGTCTAACTTTCACGCCTTTCCTCTTGATATGTCTCAGCACGACAACTTGTTGAACTCTACGCGAGTCCCAGGTGTTCTAAAGGATGAAATCAAGGCCGTAGGTTTTACACCGCACATTCTCGTGCAGTACCGTGGTCATCAGTATGTAGTGACGGTAGCAGATGCCGACTGCCGACCTCTTCCTGAGGATCAAATCTATGCACGGTTGCGTGCCATTACAGAACTCAATCCCACACCACCAAAGGTTGACATTGGCGTATTTACGAGCATGGGACGTACACAGTGGCACGGCGTGCGTGTGGCGATGGCGCGTCATCATGAAAATCAAAAAAGTTTTGAGGAAGTTGACTCTGCCATGTTTGTACTGAATCTTGATGACGACCTCACTGTGGACTTCATGTCCCTCAATGGTGCTGTTGCTGCAAACCGTACGATGCTTGCAAAAGAGACGAACCGATGGTGGGACAAGAGCTTTTCTGTCATTGTGTCTCGCGATGGTTTTCTTGGTGTGAATTTTGAGCACAGTTGGGGTGATGGTGTGGCGGTTCTTCGCTACACACAGGATGTCTTCAATGACTCTGTAATGCGCAGTAGCAAAAGCTTGCGGCGAGATGTGTCACCAACAGAGCCGGTGAAGGAACTGCGTTGGGTGCTCACCCCGGAACTTGAAGCAGAGGGCGCCAAGGCAAAAGCACGACTTGGTGCGGATATTCGTCGCATGGACTTTTACACAAACATTATTGCTGAGGTTGGCACGAAAAACAATGTCTTCCGTAAAGGTCGTGTGAAGGCGGATCCGTTTATGCAATTGGCGATTCAGCTTGCGTGGTGGCGACTGAATCGCAGCACAGTGAGTACGTACGAAAGCGCAAGCACTGCGGCGTTCCTTCGCGGTCGCACAGAGTGCATTCGCTCTGCCACACCAGAGAGCCAAGCATTTACGATTCTCATGGACAATCCCAACGCAACGGACGAAGAAAAGTACAACGCACTTTTGAAGGCTACGAAAAAGCACAGCAGCAACTCCAAGAATGCGAAGATGGGAGAGGGCGTTGATCGCCATCTGTTTGCGCTGAAGAAAGTTGCTGAGCGACGAGATCCGCAACGCTTGCCTGCGATTTTTTCTGACCCCTCATATGTGACGCTTGGAAGCAATATGTTAAGTACGTCCTCGCTCTTTTCGGAGGCACTTGTTGGTGGTGGATTTGGACCTGTTAGCCCCGGGTATGGCGTTGCCTATGCCGCTGCACCGGACTGCATGATGTTCAATGTTTCTTGCTGGCGTGAGGACGGCCCACGCCACTCCGCTGAAGAGTATACAGGCGCAATTTACGAGGCTGTCATTGACATGTACAACCTCTTACTCAAGGCGGGGACTTTGGAAAAGTGAAAACGGACTGGTATCAGTGTTTGACAAAGAATAAGTTGCAGTGTTTGGGTTTATGACAAGCAAAGAAAAAAAAGTTATATGGTTAAGTAATTTTATTATTATTATTGTTTTTTTTACGTACTTGATGGTGCGATATATTGTGTTGTAAGGTAGATGTATGAAATTCTTTTAGGTGCGTGTAACTGATGATCATATTTTGAAGTTACTGTTTGCATTACTATAGTTTTTTTTTCTTTTCTTTTTGGATGCTCTGTATATGTGGGGGTTTTACTTTTTTCTTACGCAAGTGAGAAAGTTATACATGAAACGGGAGTGGGGTGGCTGTGCGCGCCCGATTGGTAGATATTTGCGAAAAAGGTTTTTTTTCATCTATCTTATACAGCACACATTTTTTTTCTGTGTGTTCATTCTTTGTTTTTAATATTTTTTTCTTCATATTTTCCCACTTCGTGTTTTTTTTTTTTTAAGCGTGGTTGTAAGTGATTTAGGGTACTACTATTACTACTACTGTATATATATATATATATATATATATATATATATATATATATATATATATAGATATTGTTTATACAATCCCATTGCTTAGCATGACGACAGCCAAACGAAAGTCACAACCTCGAAAGGCAGAGGAATCCGAGGAGCCCATTACTGAGGGAGCGATGTCTCCGCCGACACACGAGGCCTCGCAGGGGCACGGGAACATTGCGGAGCTGTACGCAAAACTACAAGCGGCTGTTGCGGAGGACGCAACAAAGATTGATGAGCACGCGCGCGATCTGCTGCAGATGCTTAGTGAGGCAGAGAGCACCGAGGTTCCGCTGCTGTTGCGTGTACGCGCTTTGGAGTTTGTGGCGCGTTATGGCCCGCACCTTCGCGATGCCAACGCATTAAAAAAGTTTGTCACGTCGCTGGTGAAGATCCTAAGCAGCGCAGAGGATACGCCGCAGTTGCTGATAGCGGCTGTGCAGGGCATCGCCTCGCTCGGCCCCGTCTCTGTGCTAGACAAGAAGTTGGAGTATCTCTCGCGCGAGGGGGCGGACGTTCTGATGCAGGTGATGCTTGACGAGGACGGCTTTGCGGCGAATGTGCGGCAGGCCGCCTCCAAGGCGCTGGACTCGCTCGTCGAAACCGCCTTCCGCCCCGTCGTGACGAAGCTGCTGCACTGGATGAGCGACGGGCGCGAGGCGGACGAGGAGGAGCAGCTCGCGAAGGAGCGCCACATGGCCCTCGCAAAGCTGCGGCACTTCGCCGCCGCCCCGTCGCTCCGCGCGCAGTGGACGGAGGAGGTCCAGGAGCACGTGCTGGAGCTCGTCATCCATGTCTTCTCGACGGTCACCGCGGGGGAGTTTGTGCAGCTCGCCCGCGTCGCCGCCGCGCTGCCGATGGTGAGCGAGAGGGGCGGCTACCCGCTGCTCTCCGCGTTCCTTGCGCGCTACAAACCCGCAGCCGCGGCCGCCGGCGCCGACGACCGCGTGCTCGAGTCGCTTGGGATCATTGCGCAGCACGTCACCGCCGCGGCCGGCGCCCACGACGACGTCGCCGCCGCGCTCGACGAGGCCGGTCTGCTGCGCGCGCCCGTGGACACGGCGGCGGCGCACGGCGCGTGGCACGCGCGGGCGATTGCGCTTGCGGCGCGCCTCGCGTCGCCGGAGGGCGCGGACGCGGTGTACGCGGCGGCGGTCGAGCAGGTCGCGCGCGTTGTGGGCGACGGCGCGGCGCTGCCGGAGAACCTCACGGCGCTCGAGGCGCTGCTCTTCGCGCTCCTCGCGGCCGGGCAGAGGCGGCCGGTGGAGCTCCTCAGGCAACTCGGCGACGAGTCCTTCGCCGCGGCCTGCGGGCGGCTCGCGCAGGCAGTCGCCGAGGTGGAGCCGCTCGCGACATTTGCGGTGAAGAAACTCGTGCAGCGCTCCGCGGCGGCGGCGCGCGAGGCGGAGGCGCTCGCCTGCCTCCACAACCTCCGTGTCATTCTCGGCGCATTCTCGACAAAGCACATTCCAATGGGCACGCTCAAGGAGAGCTGGAGGCATAAGAACAAACTTCCCACACTGACGCGCGAGCGACCGGCGACGACGGCGACGGCGGCAAAGAAAAAACCGGAGACATCGATTGGGGAACTGCCGCCGCCCCCAGGCACAGATGCCCACCAGCGCAAGAGAATTCGCCCACAAAGCAATCCTAACATTAAGAAAAGTGGTGATGGCCGGGCAAAGAGACGCCGCGGAAATTTCTTTTAAAGAGAAGAGGAGATAAAGTGAGAAAAATCAAAGAAGAAGAGAAGGTGAAAAGGAAAGAGAACGAAGAAAAAAAAAAGGGGGAGAGAGAGAGAGTATATGTGTGTGTGTGTGAGGGGCGGGGTAAGAGAGAATATGGAATACATATAGACACGGAGGGAAGTAGATATTAAAAAAAAAAAAAGCGAAAAAAAAAGTACACATGCGATAGCTAATCATTCTTGGGCACCCTTATCTATTTTTTATATACAACTGAGAAAAGATGAAGCGTGACAAAGTCAACAGGTGAGTAAACACGAAGACATTTTAATGTAAAAATGTTTTTTGTTTTCTGTTGTTTTGGGTGAGCTTATGCTGGAATGCAGCACAGTCATTGTGGATTACTTTAAGAAAAATCTTTTTATCTCTCGTACATATGTCTCATTCTTTTTTCTCTCTCTCTATATATATTGACTTGTTTTATTGGTATATATATACATATACATATATATTTATTTTGTTTATGTACATCTTTGAGACTGGATTTTGTGTGGTTACAGCTTGAAAAAAAAAAAAAAAACATTTGTTATCCTCTTTATTCTTTCAAAAAAAAAAAAATAATATCTTTTACGTATATCAATAATAGTTTTTTTTTTTTTTTAATTCGTTTCCGACGGGGCTACTTTGAGGTTCTGGTTAGCTGGGCGCCATCCCCATCTACCACAGCTTTGGAGTTGAGTAGCTACTCGGGACAGTGTGGCGCGTCCAAAGGTGTTTGAGGGTCTTTTCTGCGCAACGCGCTGAGGGATTTATTTATTTATTATTCCCTGATCGGAGCTCTAAGGATTAGATGACTGCAGCTGATGGTGTGCAAACAGAAAGCTTCTTTTATATTGCGACACCCGCACTGATAGCAGGTGCGACACAAGCTGTTCTATTCAATCCATTTGACAGAGCACTCTATGTACGCGTCAAGTATCGCAGGAACTTTTTTCTTGACTGGCGAAATTTTCAACATCCCTTTCAGGGCTTCGTGAATGCTGCTCTTTACCGCACGCTTTTGGGAGGTTCATATATGTTCTTTCAAGATTATTCACGTATCTTTGTCGAAAGGTATTTGCCTGTTTCTATGCATGCGTCACAAGCCCCACACATTAACGCTTTTCTCATCGGTGCCATCGCTGGAAGTCTTAATGGAGCTGTGCTGAATGGCATGCAAGTCGTGAAGTACCGCATGTGGAGTACCGACGCAAGTGTGACTTTTTGCAATACATTATTCGAAATGTATCGAGAGAATGGGGCGCGTATATTTTTTCGTGGCGTCGGCGCTACTGCTTTACGTGATTGTGTTTTTGGTATCGTGTACGAAACGAGTCGAAGCGCAACGGCATTCACAAACTTTCTTGACGGGTATGTCCACTCCGCGGAGAGGCTTCTGCGGCGGTGGAGCGGGATCCCCCTGGGGAACGGCGAGGCGGCGCGGCCCCCTGCGCCCGAGCGGCCGAGGCGCGGCGCATGCACTTTTATTTCGAATCTCATTGCCGCCATGTTGGCCTCTGTGCTGAGCGCACCGTTCAATTACGTCCGATCGATCATTTACGGCGCCCCGTCGGGGTCTGTCCCAATGCGCTATGGCAGTCTCCTGCACGCCTTCTTCTTCCAGGCACGCTTCATCTACCGCCACGGCGAGAGCTTCACGGGCGTCCGGGCGGTGGACGGTGTGAACAGTTACGTCGAGCCACACGAAAAACAATGCGGCGAGCAATTGAAGGAGCGGCGAGTCGCGCGGGTCGTGCGATGTGTGAGAGACTTTGCGGCCGCGCGCAGAGGGCGTCGCGGGAGATATCCGCTGGCGCTCTGGCGGTGGGTGAACAGCAGACTGAACATTGGTTGGGGGTCTGCGCGTGTGGGATTGGGCATGGCGATCGGCCAGGGCATCTTCCACTTCATGCAGCGATTATTCCTCGGCTACGCGTGAGTAATCGCATTAAAGGCGAAGACCTCCGGCTTATATATATATATATATATATATATTTGTTGGAGAGTGAAAAAGAATTTGTCTGTGTGGTCCTGGTCGCCAGGATTGAAAAGCAAAGGTGACATATCTTCTCTAGCGTAGGGAAGAAGAGACAAGCAAGCAAGCAAACAAACAATGAATCGTCTTGTATGTTGTTTCTTTCTTGTTGAATCCTTTTCTTTTTGATGTTTGCACACAGGATTTTTCTTTTTCTCCGCATTCCCCTTCACCCTTCAAAAACGAATATATATATATATATATAGACTCCTTTGTTCTTGCTTCACTTTTTTTTTTTTTTTCTGTTCTCCTTTATACAAAAAAAAAAAACCTTTTGCTTTGCTATCTTCCTTTTTTTTTTTTACTTCAAACACGAAGATAGAAAGGAAAACCAAAAAAAGAAAAACATAATTAGCGAAAGCGAAAAGCAAAGACAACAAACAGCATCTCGGCCAAAACAAAAAAAAAAAGACAGGAGGGATCCGGAGGTATCCTTTCTTTCTCCCCCCCCCTTCTCTCTCATATCTGTATATATATCTGTGTATATATGCTGTGATGCGGGCATTTCGCCGTAGTTTTTCTGTTACTGTGTGTGCCGCCCCCCTGCGGCACGCGCTGCGTCGCCTGCTTGACGCGCCGGATGACGAAATGCTTTCGAAAACGATTCGTGCGCTGCTGCGGCGCCACGGCCCGCTGCCGCTGCCGCGCGTGACGGCGCTGCTGAGCGACGAGGCGGTGGAGCTCCTCGAGCGCGTGCCCGGCGGACTCCTGCGGTACATGCAGAGCCGCCCCGCGCGCTTTCGCGTCGAGGCGCTCCCGAGCGGCGCGCGGGTGGCGCTCCTCTCCGCCGACGTCGCGCGGGCGGGCGACGGCGCGCGCATTGTCGCGCAGGCGCTCGCGCACGTTGCCGCCGCGCCGCAGCAGCGCATGTCCGTCGCGCGGCTCTTTCGCGAACTCCCGGCGGCGGAGCAGCGGCTCTGCGGCGGCGCGGCGCACCTCGAGGCGTTTCTGCTGCGGCACCCGGACGCCGTGCGCGTCGCCGCCGGCACTGTGTACGGCCCGCCGGCGCTCTCCTCGCCGACTCCGCGCGCGCCCCCGAGCGGCGCCCTCGCGAGGGCCGCGGGGGGCCGCACACAGGGACTGCCGCCGGCGCCGGCCGCTGCGGGCGCCGCGGAGGACCCGCGCACGCTCAAACTCCTCGCGCTGCTGCAGGCGGCGGTGCCGTGCTCGTGCTATGTCCCGCTGCGCGCCGTGCTGCGGCACCCGCGGCGGAACATGTGCATTGAGGTCGGCGCCCCGCTCAGCGTTGTGCTGGACGCGCTGCGCAGTGTCCCCGCGGCGGTGCTCGACTGCCGCGTGATGGGCGAGACGGAGGACGATGTCTTCCTGCGCATGGTGGACGCGGAGCGGCGCGCGTTTCTCGCGGACGAGGGCGTCGCGGCGGACACATACGATGTGCTTGAGTTTGGCAAGCCGCTGAGCGATGCGTTTGCGGCCTTTGCGGCGCGTGGACCGCGCGAGGCGCAGCGTGTGCGTGGCGGCGTGGCGATGTCTGAGCTCTCCGACGTTCTCCCGGCGGATCTCCTGCAGCGGCTGCGCGGGCTCTACGGCGCGGCGCGCGGGGACGCGGCGTGTGTCTTTGTCTTTGACCGCCTGCGCCACGTCTTTGACGTGAGCCTCGCGGCGTACCGCGTGCGCCCGTGGGCGGCGCTCTCCGCGCGCGAGCAGCCGTCGAGCCTCACGTGGCTCACGACGCCGACGCCCGTCGTGCTGCGCCACGCGCTCGCGGCGCTGGAGGCGCGGCCGCTCGCGCCGCTGCAGCTCTTCAACGCCGTCCCGTCGCGCTCGCGCCGGCAGCTCACCGCGGCGTACGGCGACGCGGAGGCCTTTGTCGCGCAGCACTCGCTCTACCTCGTCGCGCAGGGCGGGCAGGTGCTCACGCCGTACCACGCGGCCGCCACGCAGGGCGCGCGAGTCCCCGCGGGGCAACGAACAAAAGCCGCCGCCGATGCCGCGGCGCCGCCGCTCAGCGAGGCGCAAAGGGCCCGCATGCTGCGGGACGCGATGCCGCTCGCGCAGGCGGTCGAGTGGCAGCGGTACCGCCGCCTCCCCGCCCTCCGCGAGCTCCCGTTTGACGTCCGCCGACTCCGCCCGGAGTTCTTCGAGCGCCACCGCAATCTGTTCGCAACGTACGAAGTCCTCGGCACGTCGGTGTTCATTGTGGGCAGGCGCGATGGAAAGCCGCCGCCGCCAGAACTACTGCACGCGCCCTGCCACACACTCGCGGATCTCGTGCGGCTCATGGCACTTTTTTCGGTGGACGGGGCGCAGGAGGGGACTATTGTAAATCATCTCTCAAAGGATGCCCGAATGGTGATGCGGCGATACGGTACACTTGAACACATTGCGCGGCAGCTGCCTATGTGGTTTGACGTGCGGAACGAGCGGCAAGAAGCCGGTTTGGCGTTTATTTCTTACATTGGCGCAGGCGCGCAGACAACTGACGTGAATACAGGCAGCGACGGATAAAAAAAAAAAAAAGGAGTTTTTTTTTTTGTTTTTACCCTATTTTCTACGCACACACACACACACACATACTTTGTCTATCTCTCTCTCTGTTGGCGTTTTTTTCTGTTGTTTGTGTGAAGTATCTTTGTGTTTGCGTGAAAATCGTTTTTTTTTTTTTTTCGTTTTGTTTTGCCAGTTGAACACACAGATGGTGTTCATGTACCGTCGCCTCGCATCACGTTGTTATGCTTCCCATCGTTTTAATATTTATTCATTTGTGAATTTGATATATACATACTTATCTGTGAGTAAATCGGGATATCTTTAGAATATCTGTTTTTTTTTTTTTTCATTTATTTATTAAAAAAAAAAAATATCTCTTGGCTTTGAATCTGCGATGTCCTTGTTCATTGTTGTGCATATATATATATATATATTTCATTATTATTATTATTATTTTACTTACATTTCTTGCGTCTTTGTCATCTTATAAACGCTCTCTCTCTCTCTATATATATATATATATATATATATATATATATATATATATATTAAAAACAATGCTTTCTGTGTACCTGCATGCATGTGCGCGGCATTTTGCGTGTGGGGCCAAATAAGGAAGATTCTTTTCTCTTGATTTGCTTTTATTTATTTATTTATTTTATTTTATTGTTTTGCCCCATCCCCTTCCCTAGAATGCGACGCGGTACATTCTACATGGGCCGGGCCTTCACGCAGCGGCACCTCAACGCCTGTCGCAGTCCGCTGCTGACGGGTTACGTGCGGCCCGCGTCGCTCTCGTGCACGGCGCGGGCGATGGCCGCGTCCCCGCTGCTCGCCGGCGCCCAACTCGGCCCCGCCGCCTCGTCCGGGTCGCCGCTGCCGGTCGAGGAGCCGCTCGGCGGCGCGCTGAGCCACGCGGTCGCCACGCTCCTCTCGCAGGGAATGCTCACGCCAGTGCTCGCGGGATTCAGCTGCTTGCAGAATATATCAACGTGCGTCGTGGCATGCGAAAGAGTATTTAGCATCTCTGCTCCGTTGTGGGAATAGGAATATATATATATATATATATATATATATATATATATAAAAGCAACAACAACGACAAGAACAACAACAAAAAAAAAAAAAGGAAGGGTACGGCGAGGAGGAAAGACAGCGGCAGAGAGGGACAGAAAGAGCAGAGAAAACTGCTCGAGTCTCAGTGCGACGGTAAACAGCATACGTTTTGTTTTCTCACGCTGATGGTAAAGTTCTCCTCACTTCCTTTTTTCATAGTTGGTGCGCTTATGCCACCATAAAAATATTTTGGTGGTCTTTTACGCTGACTGCCGCTCACAAACTAAAGCGAGGCAGATGCTAGAGAGAGGTGAGTGAGCAGGATATTGCAAGAACTAACAATAGGAATGGAATAATGAAGAAAGTGGAGGGAGAAAAAAGAAAAGAAAAGAAAAAAAAAGCAATGACAAGGGTAATATTTACCAAAAGGAGTACCCGCAACTACAGGAGTACGAGAGCAGGAGAGAGAGAGAGAGAGATAGAGAGAGCATTGGAGTGATGGAAATCTGCAGCAATTCTCACCTTGAATTTTTTTTTTAGGAAAAGAAAAGAAAGGAAAAAAAAAAAAAACAGGAGCGAAAAAGAAATTAATGGGACGAGAGTGATATGCAGTGGGTGGTGGGCGTAGGGAAGGGGCGTTGTCTCGATGAAGTTTGACAAACTCTATTTTTTATTCCACTGTTTTCCCCAAACATTATCACTCCCCTCTGTGTGTGTCCCTTTGCCTTGCTACTTTCTTTTTGTATTTTTAGTTTTGATCAATCTTGGAGGGTATGGGCGCAATGGGGGGAGGGGGGGGGGTTTAGTGGTGGCGTTTTGTTAAAAGTTTTGTGGTTGCTATTGAAAGGACCCATTTGCTTTCCTTTCTGTTACCATTTTCTTCTTTTTTTTTCCCTTTTCATTTTGATTGTACCAACGGAGAAAAACCAGAAAGCGAATGGGTAGCAGCCGCAGGAACGGGACGGGCGATGCTGAGGCAAAGCAGAACGTGCCCGGCGGGGACTTTTTTCACAGTTATTATTATTATTATTATTATCATTACTCCTCTGTCTCTCTTTCGCTAACTTTCTTTTCATCTTTCTTTACTTTTTATTTAACGATCACTTTCTGAGCATCTTGTGCCATTGTGTATACATATATATATATATGCATATGAAGTTATTCTTGCAGTATATGATTTGATTTTTTTTTTCTTTCCTTTTTTTTTTTTAATTTGGTCGCCGCTCTCAACAATAAAAGCTTGATTTAGGCTTTACCCACCGTCGAAATTCAGCGGTTTTTGCTGACGACGTTAATAAACAAGAAAAAAAAAAAAAACTATAAATAAAGGCGTCAAGGCGGTTTACATTCATTTACAAATGCAATTTGGGGTAAAGCAGGAATCCTTTCGCATGGAGGTTCTCATGAGTCGGTTGCAGACCGAGTGCTTTAATGTCTGCTGCAAGGACCTTTCTACAAACGAACTTTCTATGCAGGAGGTGCAGTGTGTCGATCGTTGCGCCTGGAGATATATGCGTACCAATAGCATTATCTCTAACGCTGTGGATCGCGGGCAAGTCGGCAGTAAAGGGGCGATGCGTCTAAGACTTTGATTGGGGTAAGTGGAGGAGAAATGAGTGTGCAAACTAAAGATAAGGGGAGAGGAAGAGGCGCTCGTTGGCCTCTCACGTTCTCTTTTCATTTGAACTTCACAGACAAAAAATTTTGTACAGGAGTGGTGTCTGCTACGAATACTATTAAAGGAAAGGAATAAGTTGCATGAACATTGCTCCAAATCTCTCGTCTATATGCATGTTTATTATTATTATTATTATTATTATTGTCAGACTATTTATTTTTGTTGTTCTTAATATTTAACCAGAGAACTACATTTCTTTAAAATTTACTTTTTTTTTTGTTTTTGTCTTTATTTTAGTGTTTAGCAAACATTTTACTTTAAAGACCTTTTTTGTAAAGTAGAGAGAAAGGGCATATATACATAAATATATATACATATATATATACATATATATATATATATATATATATATATATTAAAGAAAAGAACAACAACAACAACATACAATGCTCACAAAAGGTGTGTCACGCACTGTTTTTGTGCTGTTTGCACTATTTCTTGCCGCGTGGATTGTTTCCCCCACTGCAGTGCACGCGGAGGGCACTGCCGCGCAGGCAAAGCCGTCCAGTCCCGAGGACGACGGCGACGACGAGGATGCCGTCCCGCCGTCATATGATGACACAGAGGACGATGACAAGTCTATGGCTGTCGCTCGTGCGATATTTCCGCAAACCTCTACTTTGACATCTCTGCTGCTCCCCGCCGGTACAACAGCGGACTCTGTCATTGCGTTCCAAAGCAATAAACCAAATCGCGTTTACACTGTGATCCTCATTGCCGCGTACTTGACACCCGTTAACCACTACGATCAGGTAGTACAGAACTTTTCTGTTGTGCGTCATGCACGAAAGGTTCGCCATGCGGAGACTACGAGCTTTCAGTATAGTTTCACCCCTGACGCAATGCTGGAGCCAACAGACTACAATCTTATCATTGGCGTCTACTACCACGACAGCGAGACCAACGCGACGCACTTCCTTCCAGCTTTTAACAATACTGTGACCGTCGATGAGGCACTTGGAACGGATCCGAAAACGATTCTAACGTACCTGACGCTGCTAGCTATTGTCGGTGGTGTGGGGTACTTTGTGGTGAAGAAGTTTGGCATTCTCGCGAAGCTCAAGTCGCGAAACAAGGCCCCATCGCGCAATCGTGTCGAGGTGGGCACGAAAGGTGAGGGATACGATCCCGACTACATCAGTATGGAGCATCACAGGTACAAGGCGGCTGTTTATGAATCCAAATCCGCGAAGTCATCTCCAAGGCGTGGGACCCAGTCTTCTTCGCCGAACAAGAAAAATAAGTGAAGGCGGAGAGAAGTAAGAGGATGAAGTCAACACACGCAAAAAAAACAAAAAAAAAACAAAAAGAAGAAGGAGAAGAAGAAGAAGAAAGCGACGTGAAAAAGGGGTTGTTCATTTTTTTTTTTTTGACATAGATAGGAAAGAGGTTAGAAGCTCACTTTACAAAGAAAATGCAAAAAAAAAAAAAAGAACAAAACAAAAGAAGAGAAAGATTTGTTTTAGCGCCATTGGTTAGGAAGCAATTATCGAGAAATAAATTTTTATTCTATAAGAGGAGTTGCATGAAGGAAGACTGTCGCTATCAAATCAGCCAAGTCAGGCGTCACTGAATGAAGTGTGTTACGACATACCTATCATTATCCCGCCCAATCCCCATGTTCAACTGGCTCATTATCTCGTATACATATTTGTTTCTAGCCCACCCGTGGGCCTCAAATCTTTTGAGTTCACAAATATGAAAAACAAAAAAAAAAAAAGAGGAATGAAGGAAATTAGCATGCACCGCTATGCACACGGTAAGAGACACAAAAAAAAAAAAAAAGTATTTATATACAATTGAACAAAAGGAATTACCTTTAGATAAGGTGTATTGAAGCGCAGGTTTGCCGTCCTCAATGCTAATTAATTGGGCTTTATGAAGTGAATGCAGGATGCATCCTGTCGGCTAAGATGTCTGGAATGCAAATGAAAAAAAAAAGGACGGTTCCTTTTCTTTTTTACTTTACTTTGATTAATATGTTTTTTTTTTTTTTTAGAAATCTATATTTTAGTGCCTCCAAAAAAATACTTTAAATTGCTATAGCTCTTAGTAAAGAATTCAACGCATCCTCTGGATGATGCAGATGTGTATCTTTCATTATTCGTAGGAGCAAAGCGTTAAGGAATCGTTGATACTTTCACCACGACACCGTGACTCGCGGTGGAACGATCTTATCTGAAAGCAGACACCACAGGCGATGGTGCGGTTGCTAAAGTCGGCGCGACCCATGGAGCAGTTGTTGAGCGTCTGTTGATGCTCACAAAGACTGAAGGAACTCTCATGGAGCTAGATAAGACAGCAGAGGACATGGAAGGCACAACAATTGCCGTGATGCGAGTACGCATCCTTATCGTATCACAGGTATATATATATATATATATATATATATGGTGTGGGAAAAAAAAAAATGTAAAAAAAAATGTAAAAAAAATATGTTTTTTTCAGTGTTACAGATTACCCCTTTCTGTTTATTGCACCATTATTCACTCAACACCAGTCGAATGGCTTACTCGAGGAGTAAAGATGAACAAAAGGAGGGAAAAATCATTTTATTGACTCTACTATCCGTTAATTGAACTAGACAGAAATCCATACGAAATAAACAACAAAAAAAGTGAATAGCAAAATGGAAAAGGGAATGCAAAGCATGAGTGCTATCGTAAACCCTTCGATGATTGAGGAGGTTCTTGACCACTCCGTCAGTTGCCTTCTTATCGCGATCGAGCACGACTCGCTTGGGGCGGTGCAGCGCTGCGCAGAGTCGGCGAACAATGCTTTGACTAATGCCTTTTGGCAGCCGCCAGGCATGTGCACTGCGCTGTGCCAATGGACACGCATCATCCGCACTCTCGTCGCTCATGCAGTTTCTCCCATACTGTGCTATCTTCAGCGCGTACATAGCAGCTCGCGCTTTGGCCCCGACGAAAGCGCCTGCGAGTTGGCACTGATAAACCTCCTCTTCTGCACACTCACGCTGTGTCGCAGCGTAGGAACTGCACTCTCGCGCTCTTGCGAATCGGACAACGCGCGCGAGTCGGGGCAAATGCTAATTGAGCATTATGAGATGCGGCGTCATCTTTGTGCATTGCTTAGCGCTCATTTTTCACTTTTGTCGTACTCCGCGGAGCAACAGTTATGGCAGCTAGAAACCTCACTGCTCGACACGACGACAGAGAAGCTACCGGCACTTCATACGGTTCCGCGTGTTGCGGTGTCTCTCTCTCTGAGCAGCGGGTGGATATGGCTGCTCGTGGAAGCAACCACAGGTGCAATGTGCACAACACGCGAGGGCGAGAGAGAGTCGTGGGGCTTCACACGGACCATTGAGGCAACGGATCCACACGATCCGCACAATGCGCCGTTTGCCAGAAAGTTGGCAGACAATGTTCTTGCTGTGTTTACGCACTTTATGCGGCGATGGATGGCAGAATTGCCGGGTCTCTCGGATGCTATTCGTCGTGTGGAGTTGGTAGATGCTGTGTCCCTTCTTGAGAATGAAGTAAAGATACCAATTAAAGATATGTGCCGTGCGGGAGGCAGTGAGGAGGAGATGTGGATACCTGTGGAAATGTGCATGCTGCTGAGGGACTTGATAGGGAGAGTGCCCAATTTATTTATGACCCCAAGTCCCGCACTGCGTCTTCTGCGAGTGGCGGTGCAGATCTCTGCAGTGCGGCTTTACACTGCTGCCCGCCGCCCAATGGATGTGCCCACACCGCCAGCGATAGAAAGCCTCGCGGCGGAGTTCTCACAGCTACTCGAGGCGGCTACTGCGAGGTTTGCAACTCTCGCGCAGTCGGCTTTGCTCCCGTCTGAGGCAAACCTCCCGTGCCTTCAGATGGCACTTTTTGATCTTGCAGGAAAGGCCTATGATTCAACCTCTTGTGAGGTATCTGTTGCACCAGCAGTGGCTGCTGTGCGCTGTGCTTTATACCTTTGCCGAAACGGCGCGGATGTGGAGGCCGATAAAGCTTCTGCCGACGCGGCTTTTGCGCAATCGTTTAGTCTGGCATTGGGAGAAACTTTTGCGCACATGTGGACTGCGGACGGACGCCGCCCTTGTGACACCGCGATTATACATCGCTTCTTTTTTGCAGCACGTTCAGCTTTACACCACACCAAAGGATTCTTTACTGAAGCTCTATTTGCTGCCGTAGATGATATCATTGGACTTCATCTTGCAGCGACAGAACATATTATGTCAACCGAACCAGGCACCATACCTATCTCTTTGCATCGATCTTACTGGTTGCTTGCAGTATCGTACCTTCGTATGGCTGATATGCAGGAACGGGTTTTAGCACAAAAACAGAAGAATGCATGCAGCTTCAAAGCATCTTCGTTTGATGAACACTCTATGGGTGCACTTTGGTTTTGCAGCCCTGCAGAGGGCCTGCAGCGGTTGCGTGGAGAAGAACCAAAAGCTCATTTTCAGTATAGCGGACTGCCATGCTTGCGTGGGCGCCTTATTACGGCTTCTCGCCGTTTCCTTCTCATGGCACTGTATGAGGCGCTCCGGTTAGAGAATATATTTACAGAAACGCATACAATTGGTTCAACATTCAATCAAGGCGCTGGCAATGAACTTCAGAATGCTTCACAGGCCTCAGAGTATTACAATACATACATAGAATTCCTACTGTTAATGGATAGCCTGCCTGCAGAGGAGGTCATCCACAGTTCAAGTACTTTTCAAGCTGCCCTAGTTCACTGGCGTAAAACAGAAGGTGAAAGCAGCAGCCCATTAGTCACAGAGGCAGATGTGGATGCCGCCCGTAGTTATCACTTTGCCGAGTGCCTATTTTTTAATTAGGTGAGTTTCGTGGATTTTTCATATAATAAACGAAAGCATATGTTAATATAGTACTATTGCCATTCTTTTGAACATACAATTGTGCTTTTCAGAGACCCATACCTTTTCTTTATTTATTTTTACTATCACCTCTTTTTACAGTTTTTTTTTTTTATACAGAGCGCTACATTGAATTTGTCGAGCATGTCGGGGATAGATTGCGAGGCAACGGTACAGGTTGAGGCGCCCTGCGAGTCACCGGTGCAGGAGACGGCCCCCTGCGAAGAGCCCACTGTCTCCGTCTCGGAGCTCCACACGTCGGAGAGTGGCGCTGCGGACGGCGAGGTGGCTGTGCCGGCGGATGCTGTGGCCGAGCAGGCACCTGCAGAAGGCGAGGAGGTTGTGCCGGCGGCTGCGGCGGATGCTGTGGCCGAGCAGGCACCGGTGGAGGTCGAGGTGGCCGTGTGCGACGAGGACGAGCCTGTTGCGAAGCGCGCGCGCGTGGAGGACGCTGCCCGCGGCTCTGCTAGCGGCGATGACGCTGCTGGCACTGCGCAGCACGCTGACGAGGACGACTCGGCAATGAAGCTGCCGGTCAAGGAAGCGGCTCCCGCTGAGGAGGACGCGGTGCCGTTGCTGTCGCAGGTTTTATGAAGAGCGTGCGACACTGCAGGTAATCAAGAGTGGATACAGACATAATTGTTTTTTTTTTTTTATGTTTTTTGTTTGGATTGGGTTGCCATTTCTATCACCACCGCTGCGACTGTGGGTAATGGCTATTCTTTGTATTTGTTTTGTTTCTTACTGCGGTGGCGCGTGCAGGAGACAGAGTGCCTGTCCGTCGTCATCACTTGATTTTGTGGGTTTTGAAAGGTTGGTTCAGCGAGTGAACTGCTCGCTTTTTTTGTGAGCAGCAGGAGACTGCTGTGTGCAGTGTTGGTTTGCGTTTCTGCTATTTCTATGTTGTGTACTATGTATTCCTGTTTTGTTTTGCCTGCTTTTTCCCTTTACAGCTTTTTTATACAGAGCGCTACATTGAATTTGTCGAGCATGTCGGGGATAGATTGCGAGGCAACGGTACAGGTTGAGGCGCCCTGCGAGTCACCGGTGCAGGAGACGGCCCCCTGCGAAGAGCCCACTGTCTCCGTCTCGGAGCTCCACACGTCGGAGAGTGGCGCTGCGGACGGCGAGGTGGCTGTGCCGGCGGATGCTGTGGCCGAGCAGGCACCTGCAGAAGGCGAGGAGGTTGTGCCGGCGGCTGCGGCGGATGCTGTGGCCGAGCAGGCACCGGTGGAGGGCGAGGTGGCCGTGTGCGACGAGGACGAGCCTGTTGCGAAGCGCGCGCGCGTGGAGGACGCTGCCCGCGGCTCTGCTAGCGGCGATGACGCTGCTGGCACTGCGCAGCACGCTGACGAGGACGACTCGGCAATGAAGCTGCCGGTCAAGGAAGCGGCTCCCGCTGAGGAGGACGCGGTGCCGTTGCTGTCGCAGGTTTTATGAAGAGCGTGCGACACTGCAGGTAATCAAGAGTGGATACAGACATAATTGTTTTTTTTTTTTTATGTTTTTTGTTTGGATTGGGTTGCCATTTCTATCACCACCGCTGCGACTGTGGGTAATGGCTATTCTTTGTATTTGTTTTGTTTCTTACTGCGGTGGCGCGTGCAGGAGACAGAGTGCCTGTCCCTCGTCATGAAATTGTTTTTTGAGTATTTGGATAATGTTGTTTAGTGAAAAAGGCACTGATGGTGCTTTACCTTTTTTGATGTAGTAGTGATTTTTTTTGTTGTCGTGGGTATTTGGTATTTTTTTTTTATTTTTTTTTTATTTTTTTGCGAAGTAAGAAAAAAAGGTATGCCACCATCTACTGGGCAGAAAGCGAACGGGAGTAGAAGGCCTTTGAAGGCGGATGCGAAGCGGGGTAAAAAGGCTTTAACGAATAATATTAAAAAGGAAAAAACTAAGTTTCACAAAAAGAAGTTTTCACAGGAGCGTGAAAAGGGTAATGTACGTAAAGGTGTTACTACTAAACGTAATTATAGTGAAGGTGACGGCGTGCGACGTGTGAAGTCCGCGCGGACCAAGGAAATAGATTTGAATTTAGCAGCTAAGGTTTCGTCAGAGTTGCGTGCAGATATTGGTAATTTTAAGTCGAGATTGAGCAATACTGATTTTTTTGGTCCTGAGCTTAACGAGATTTTCGCTTTTGTTCCGCCGCCTTTTGTGCAGCAACACCTTCCCGATGGTGTAAAACCGTTCCGCTCATATATGAGCAAGTTTGACCGTGGCGCCCCTAATGGAGTGCATGCGTTTCTGGCGTGGTATGAGTGGGCATCATACGAGCAAAACAAAGGCAAGCACGCGCGAAAAAATGCAGGACAGACGAAGAGTCATGCAGCGACTGGTGCGGATGAAGTAGAGCAAGAAGAAGAGGAGGAAGAGGCGACAAAGCAAAAGAATGAGGATGGTACTGAGGGAACCACGGACTCTCGTAAGTTTAGTCAAACGCGAGCCTCACTTGCGAAAACTGTGCGAGAGCGTGAACATGTGCGTGCTCTGTTGCAGATGTGTCTGCGCCACAACAGCGCACGTCGCCGAGAGGGCCAACATGCGCTAATCAATCACCTCAAGGCACGCATTGCAGATGGTGTGGATTGCCACTCACTGCAAACTCTGCGTGATACGGCACATCATGTCGTTTCATACACACTTGCACGTCTCTTGCTCGGCATGGTAACAGACGATCTTGCGATGATTGTTCTCCATTCACAGGCCCTCTATCTTACACTGCGCGAGACGGAAGTGACAGTGTCGGTTGTGCTGTCATTGATTGCCGAAGAGTTTGCATTTGATACCCGCCTGAAAGCCGTACGCGCTCGTCGCTTGGCATCTGCGCCTGACGCCATTGACGACATTGACCCAGATGAGATTAATGACCCGACGCGGGGTGAGCGAAACCAGCGCATGGTTGCCGCCCTCTTTGCGATGATAGCCATGGTAGCGAACCACTCAAAGCTGCAGCTTGACGACGCCCGCCGCCTCGCGGAGTATCTCTGCTTCACGTACGTTGAGCAGCGCGCGACGCGTGTCTTGTCGGCGAACACACTGTTTCTTCTGCTCTCTCGCGTTCCGGGGCTGTGGGCGGACGCGGGAGTGGTGGACTGGCTCGTGCTGGCCTTCTTCCAGCACCCGCGGCTGGAGTACTACCGGCCGGAGGGCGTGCAGCTGCTGCTGCGCCTCGGCTCCCTCGACCCGCCGCCCCGCGGCCTCCCCGCCCCCGTCGCCGCCGCCGCCGCCATGGACCCGCTCGAGCCCTCCGTCGTCGAGCAGATCGCCAACGCACTGTTCCGCCGCGAGCAGGTGACGGCGGTGCACCCAATGGTGCACCCAGTGTGGGATGACTGGCTTGGTCTCGTCGCGCAGCGCTGCGCGGCGGGCGAGTCGATGAAGGAGCATCTCAGCACAATGGTGCACAACGCCGTCGCGCCGTACCGCCGCGGTAATGCGGATGCCCCGCGTCGGGCGCTGCTGCAGCGGCTCGTTGCGAGACTCGGGCAGCTTGCGGTACGCCACGACGACGCCGAGACACGTGCGGAAATGCTGCACATCGCAAGCCGCACTGCGGGGTACGGCCGCCACACGGCGGCAAAGCCTACCGATATTGCCGAGTTGCGTGCTTTTTCGGTCGATGCGCTCGACTCGAAAGTGCGGGACCTCATATGGCAGTACCGCTCCACGCGAGACGCGGACCCGGCTGCGGCATCAACGCGCAACTGGATTTTGCGTGAGCTGCGTGCTTGCCTCTATGTCCCGCTGCGCAGCGGTGTTGTGTGTCCGTACATTGACGACGCCGCTTCCGCATTACTGGAATTCGGTTTATTCCCAACTCAGCGGACGCGGGACGAACGCAACATGAATCGCGCCATTTATTTATTCGCCGATGTGTTCTCCTTTACATACGAAGGTTTGGTCTCGCGGCCAAAGTGTTCCCGATCACCACTGCGTCTTATTGAGACATATCTCGCAGCAGAGGAGAAGGGGGATACACGTTACACCACTGGTCTCACGCAGATTGTTTTCCGCCGTGCTCGCAATCGTATCGTGGAGGCATTGGAGGCCTCTGAGAAGCGCAGTGTACTCTTCTACATGGAACGAGACATGGAAATCCTTTTGACGCTTCTCTTTATTGTGCTGAGCGTCGATGATCCGACAAATGAAGACGCGAAACTCCTCGCAGGGTCAACGGTGCCAGATCTCTGTCAATTTTATCTTCACGGTACGCTTGAAACGATTGACATTTTTTACGATGTTCTCATGTCGCTGGTTATGCGGCCAACTTCGCCCATACACGTCATGCCGCTTATGTCGTGCGTGCGACGTATTTCGACAGGCTATATGCTGAAGTTTGCGCGATTTGTGAGAGAGCGGGTGACGCTTGACTTGTTACTTGCTCCTCTCCGCGAAGCCTTTCACACAGACGATCGCGAACTTGCTCGTCAGGCGAAGGCACGTGGCGATAAGTCTGCAAACGACAGTGAGTCTGACGATGAGGAGGTTGATGAAGAAGACAAAGAAGAAGAAGATGAAAAGGAGGATGATGAGAGGGCTGCTATGGTTGTGGATGGCAATGACAAGGATGACGAAACCGGTAGCAGTAGCAGCAGCGACTCGTCCTCCTCATCATCGGAGGATGATGAAGACGCCGAGACGGCGACAACTATTGTCTCTGATGGAGCTGAAGAGGCTGCTGAGGACGAGGAGGATGATGAGGAAAAGGCGGACGACGACTTGAACATGTTAGAGAATAGTAGTGCGGATGATGATAGCGACGATGAAGATGATGATGATGCAGATGAGGATGAGCCTGCTACACAGCAGTACATTGATGCGTTGAAGGGAATGGTTGGGAATGTGGATCTTCAGTTCGTGTATCCAACAGACACTGCAGGTAAAGGAAAAAGTGATGTTGTGCGCGCGATCACAACCGTTACGCGCGTAGGCTGTGCGATGCGCTCGCCGCTCATGGTACACATTTTTCAAGTTCTTCTTGCAGTTTGTCGTGAGAATGTGAAGGCTGCCGACGACGTTATCTTTAACGTTGCCGTTTCGTCCTTGGAACTGCTCACAATGACGAAGAATCGCTATTTTGGACGTTTTGTTGCGCCTGAGGATCTCTTTCAACTGCTTGCCGATATTCAGAGTTTCTGCCGCAAGCTCGAGCACGTGCTTGTGCGTCGGGAAAGCCAATCTGCTCGGCACGCTGTTGTCGTGCGCCAGCGCATGTCTCGACTGAAAGATATCTCACTGCGCATTTTCCACTTCGTTGCGTACATCGCCCATAAGAACCACGCTGGCGAGGAGGTGCGCGTGACGCTCTCCGAGTATTATAAATCCATATTTGCCGACCGCGGCTGGGACGACAAGCGGCGCCTACCGGGCGTGAAGCGCGACATGCACCACTACCGCCACGGCTTCGCGTGGGCACTGCTGCCGGCGGCGCTTGATAAGTTTTCAGATGTCGCCGGCGTCGCGGGGGCTCAGCGCGTGCGGGTCTTTCGCAGCTGCTGCCGCATGGCCGAGGCCGTCCTGCCGCGGCTCTCCGGCATCGGCGCCGCGCTCCGGGCAACGGCAGGCGAAGCCATCGTGGCCTTTCTACGCACCGTGACGCTGCGGGAGCTCTACGACATGAAGCACACGCTACTATACGATTACGTTCACTGTCTCCTGATGGTTCTGCGGTACAACGCACGCGTCGGACTTGACACCGTGTGGCTAACCACAATTGTTGCGGAGGCGGTAGACAATGACGAACTGCAAATGTCCGCCGCGACCATTCGCTTACTCGGTGCGACGGAGCGACTGCTCGGCGTCACGCCGCGGGCCCGC
>JASANW010001303.1:0-51897 GCA_030849725.1 Trypanosoma boissoni
GGCAAACTCTGTTTTGCCAAAACATTCAGATACCGCACACAAACAGAGACAGCTTACGAAGTGCCTATTCTGTTGGCGGCACATAATGATTAGCCGCAGCGGTCCATTAGCATACATCAGTTTCGAATCCCGTGTATCCGTTCCCTGCGCTCATTATTTGACAGGGCACTGTGACAGAATACTTGACACTAATTACTTCAAGTGTATTGGAGTACACACGAAAAATAAAAAGACATCAATGCCATCTACATATGTGAATTCGATTAAAACATACGTAACGCTTAAGAACAAAGCGATCCTTACTACAACTATTAAATGTACTTATTAACGCATTCTCTAAAAAGAGTGTGATATGTCCCCCTCTTTCTGGAGCTTAAATAGTTTCCTTTGTCAAAAGGCACAAAAGCATCAACACCATGAAGCACGACTATAATAAAGAAACCGTGACTTTAAAACTGATGCCAAGTCTCACAATTGTGGGAATCACCTCAGTAACATCACACTGCTTGGATAAAAAAGCAGCTAGGAGGAGAGCAAATATGTATAAGCTATGCACTTTTGCGGTGCATGTGTTGAACATACAAAGCAAGTTTGCGTATAATCTATCCGTAGGCTTACACTATTCTTAAAGCACAGTGAAGTCATTCACTTTTCTCCATTACTGGTTTCGCCTTGTAACTGTTGTAGTCAGAATATCACTCCAACTCCCCCTCCCCACACCTATAAATAAAAGCCAATTGCAAAGGCAATCCCGAAAGATGTATTCAATGATAGAGAGAAGTATCATCAGTTAGGAAAGAGAACAAAATCATTAATGCAAAACTATGCTCCCACTCTTCCAAACTGTTTTTTTTTTTCACAAAAAAGTCTCGGCACTGCCGCTTTCAGCACACGGTTCAAAGGATATTTTCACATTGAATAAAGTGTTCAGTGCTGTGAATAAATGAATATTTCACAGAATATCCACGTATTGATTCGGCCTCAGTCTACCCTTACCTGTACCTTAGAATATAAAACCGAGAGACAAGAAGAGGAAAACACATATGGCTCTGCATTAGTCTAGAAATGCACCCGCACCAAAAACCATGTCTATGAACAAAACATACAAAAAAAGGCCGAAATGGCAATATGAGGAATCTGTCAATAATTAAATTACGAAGTGGCCGCTATAAAGAGTGTTCCTACCCTAAAGCTCCCCTGCGAGGAGGGCAACAATGGGGGTGGGTGGGTCGGAAAAATAGAAAAGTATTTAACTATCCGTGGAGCCTTCTTTAAAGAGGTAACCGCGTTCTATGCTAGATTGCAGAATCGAGATAAATTAATAGAGAGATAAAAAAAATCATTGGGAAAAAAGAAGGGGTTTCACTCTTGAAGAAGTAGATAGCTTTATCTCAGTAGATATTCTCTTCACAAGCCCTTATTAATACAACTCTATCCGAAGATCAGACTTCAAACAAATTCAAGTCGCGACACAGATTGCCGAAAATCGGCTGCCAAACGACTCAGGCGCGCAAACGCAAGACCAACTTAGGATTCATAAGAAAGTGGACCACCTCCTTATCCAACAAAATCAATATCATTAGTGTTTTGGCTTCTTTAACACGAAATACAGCGTTGCGTGCCCCCCACACACAGTTTCATAGCCTACAGAGCAATGCACTGGATTCCGTTTCAATCTGACATGCGCTGCGGTCACTTTGAGCATTCGTATCTTTTTTTACTCATAAAAAGTTTTCCTGCATTTGGTCGGTGGCTGTCACGACTCGAAAAGTGTAGCAATAAGCCTCTATGAAAAACTGATATGCTCGGCATCCTTTTCGTGGCATATCATCGAGCTAATAGCAAGACTCTTACGGCTATCTTTGATAAACAAGTGAATGCACATTGGGATAAGTCTGAGCCTACTTAACTCTGATACTTCTTGATGAGTAGATCATCATTTACAGTTTTCCTATCCGTATATTGGGCTGCAATGCATCGATTATACATGGTTTTTCACACATATATCTCCACGAATACTTCCATAGAATGAACTAATTTTGGGTATGTTTATGTTTATAATTCAAAATCATTTACTATATTGATCTCTTCGATATATATATATAAAAAAAAACAGAGTCCATGTAAGCCAAAATAGACCAAGTTTTTGATCAAAGAAAATATCAGTAAAAGGAATACGAAAGCATCTCATAAAACATTGTATGCTATCTTTGATTTTTTTAATACTTGATATACAAAAGATACTTTCACATTGGGAATTTTGCTGCGCAATTTACGAAAAAAAGATTTTCCACGCATCCTTGTAAAGCAATTTTTATTGTGAAAGTATTTTATAGACAGCATTTTTTTTTTTGCAATTTCCCATTTTAGAGTATAAAAAGTAAAAAAAATAATAATAATTGAAAACCAGTCTACTTGATTGGGCAGTTCACCCAATAGAGGGTTGGTGATAACTTCTTGATTATCGTGTTCTGAATGTCTATACTTTTTTCTGTGAAGTAACTCATATATAAATGATATTCATGCTCTTTTATATGATGAGCAACCACAGAATGCAGTGAAAAATTACGAGAACTTTCCCCTTTTCCGGTATTGTGAAACCTACATCCCAATTGTTCCGCTACGAAAATAGCCGGATACCCCGTTTCTTTTAATATTCTACCAATCATGATATCGTCACGATCTACAGTCAGTAGACGAAAATCAAGTTCCCTCTCTTTAGTGTATGGCAGTGCTACAATGCGTCTAAGAGGCCCATAACTCACAACAACCTCTGTGGTATCCCTTGCAATTGCCACACAGTAGCCAACCATGAAGTTCACATCCACAAGTTCCATTTCTTTGTTTTTCAGCACCATTCCTCCAGCGTACGGTCCCCAGTAAGTCCCTCGTTGGGGAAGAAGGCGCAGGTCCGCCAGGTATTGCGGTACATGCATGAACATATCATCGTCACCCTTTCCCACATAGATTGTACGGGGGAACGCACGAAGCGCGAACTCCAACCAAAAAAATGTCTTGCGGCCCATTCCGATTCCTGCTTCACGGCCCCAATACCCGTCACCTCCAATTTTTTTATCCGTCGTGACCCGTCCCTCATCTAAAGGAAAGGTCAAAAGGTCATGCCAATGCTCCGCCTCCAGTATCAGCGATTTGGAGTACTTAAAGCCATGCGCAGGATGCCGCGCAAGAGTGTAGAGGGGCAAAATGGATCCACTGTAATCGTTTGCTTTTGTGGCAACGCCGGGAAAAGTCCAACACGTCGCACGCTGCAGATTGCGCCGATGCTGTCTCTCGTCAATATCAACGGACATGACACCAAACACAATCAGAAATTCTGTTTGAGCCCACTTGCGCACAGTGCTTAAAGGAATATAAGTGAAAACTTCGTCCTGCCCACAGCTCTTCGAAGCAGTGCCGGGATTTTTTGCTGAGATAATCGATCTTGTCTGTGTATTTTCGTCAACGAGAATCGGTAACGTATCCATGCATAAGGTAAATACAATCAAGGAAAATGTTATAGCTAAGATAAAAAGAGCGCACATCCATCTACTCAGTTTTTTATTACGGAAGCGTGCCATGGCTTACTATAACTTTAAATACTTAATGACGGAAAAGAGAAAATTCAATAATGAACTTAAAAAAAAAAAAAAACATTTCCAATATACATCAAACATCATCACTAATAGGTATACAGTTATCATTTTAACAAGGCCCGTATCGATCAATCCAAAGATTAAAGAAGAACGGCAAAAAAAAAAACAACATAAATGCACCATATATTTGCCAAAAAGTCATTTTGATTACAGTCAGCTAATTCATGTTATTGGTAATGCATTTCTTCTTCCACTCTCCAATGTCTTGCTCCTACATCTAGCTCTTTATCAAAAATGATATTAAAAGTAGTGCAAAAACGCATTTCAATCAAGTAAAAACTATGAAGCCCCTATTGCATTGATGATTAATGAAAAATATCTTTCCCTGCTTAATGAGCCACCGCTGATCTAATAAGTTCTACAATAAGTATGTTTAGTAAGATGAGTGCAGGAAATAGTGGGAAATAAAGCGCAGAATTGTATAAATTCTCTAGTAGCAACACAATTACACGCAATACACACAGAAATCCCTTCTGTGTGAAAAGGGCACTTACTTACAATTCCGTAAACCCAAGAGATTGCTTATGCCCGCGACGCAATATTATGGAAAATAGCATGTGAAAAAAAAAAAAACGTCTCAGCACAGCAGAAGACCTAGGTTGTACTATGAAAATATATTCATGTTGTGCAAAAAAAAAAAAAATTCCTACAAGAAAAAATACAAACTGCTCTGCATGTAACAGAACAACGGCAATAGGCCAAATGATTTGTACGTCAGCTACACTAAATCACAAAGCCTTTGAATAAATATGACGAATCGACAACGGCATATTAAAAAACATTCTTTTTCCCTACTTAAAATAAACTTCTGTTGACATAATCCTTCTATTATGATTTAAGAATACATGAATCAAACTTTCTCTTACCAAATTAGCTATGCGTCCATAGAGTATATTATTTCAATCATCAAAGGTAAGTGTCGTATAGCATTAAAAAATATATATAACAATAAGAAACACAAACAAACGTTCGCCTCACGCTCACTTCATAATGTTTTCTTCTTGATCTATTCCACTCTTTTAGTAAGGCAAAGTACACATAAGTTAGGTTTGCGCGCGTAAAAATAAGAAAAAGACGAAAACACACAAGCTTCTCTTTCTATGGTCAACAAGTGTTTAAAGCAAAACAACAACAAAAAAGAAATGTTCGCATACGTTCCATGCGCCCAAAGTACAAACAAATAAATGTACACCATATATACGTAACTAATATTTATGTATCCATTTCAAGCGCCACATCCTACATCTAAGAATAATGCGTAAAAATTGATTAGATAAGTGATATTTGATAAGCATATTTTACCATTGAAGAAACCACACCCATTAGATCATGCTAATGGAAACTCTATTCCCGTCTATTTACTAATGACACAAGAAGCTAAGAGCGCCTTTAGTCCCCACCCCGCGCGTGGCGCAAAGGGTGTGTAAGGCGACATTTCAGAACCTTACAGCTCGTAAAGTCTATACCTAGAGTGAGAAAACAATGGGAAGCTGAGGAAAATTCATATCAATAGTGAGATGAAACCATTTTTTCTCAAGCTATCAAAAAAAAAAAAAAAACTCCTCAAAAGTGACATAATTACGCGTAAATTGCTGAGCGTTTCGCAAATGCAATTGCAAACCATGCACAAACCTGACAGAAACATACTTATGTCTCATGATCCTTTCATGTACTCGTCTTTCCAAATACATGCCATCTTAGACATGCACCACTATTTTCATCCCCCCCCCCTCTCAAACTCCTAATGGCATTACCCCACTTTAGTAAATAGGAAAAAAAGAGAATACCACATAAAATAGAAACTGCGTCTTCCGACTACCAGAGCTCTCCCATGTGTCTCCTGTTCTCAAAAAGAAAAAATATATCCCATATTCTACGGAGTTCAGAAACAGATGAACTTGAGATGCCCTTAGCAGCCCAACTGGATAGAGCACCTTCTCAGTTTTTTTTCCTTAACAGACAAGTCTCTGCTCTGGGTCCTGAAAAAAAAAAAAATGATGAGCAAAGCAAGGCATGTTTTAGCCAATATACTATTGGTTCACTCCTTGACCACCTCCCCATGGCAAATAGCGAACCACACATAACATGATTGCGAAGCTAAGTCACTACACCAAAAGGCGTGCTTTTAAGAGCTAAAACCTCGAAATGATCGGTCCTCTTTTGCTAAATGACTTCTGGAATTGTGCATTGTTTTCCAAATTCTTTCTTGTGCCATTCACGCTACACTCTTCCTCTAACCCGTCCTACTGGTAAAACTTGAAGTAGACGTGAGTGTCCCTTTAAGTACAATTTTTTTTTAAGTATTCCTTGGCGCTGCGTAATCAATGCAATCAACCTGGGCGCCCCGCGTAGCTTTAAGGGGATTGAATATTCATGCCTAACCTCATCTGCGTTGACAATGGAACTTTATTTTTTTATTTAACGTAGTTAAACCCCAACTGCAAAAAGTGTAATCAAATTTTTATTGTTTATTTCTCGTGATTTAAAGCGCTTTTGCATTTTTTGAAAATTCCACGTAATGTATAGCTTTCATATTCGAAACCGAGCTCACATCACACTAGTATGATAGCCAGAGTACCTGAAATTATTTTAAAAATAAAATTGCTTCTGCGATTGTCTTATGACTGCACATTTTGCTGGATTTGCTTGAGTCCCAGTTTGGTTCAGGTACAAGCTATGGACCAACCTATTTACACCACCTGCAGTTCTGTGGGACGCTTGGAATACAGAGTTGAAATTATTGTGGGACTTCTGTACCTAGGAATTAACGAAATGACATGATATTGTGAGCGCCTAGCAAAATTTTAAGGACATTGCCTCAATCTTTTTGATTTGCGTTTTTTTTTTTTTTTTACTGTATACGCTTCTAAATTGTATTAATGCTGATTGCCTGTACAGACATACGTAAAAGCTAATGTCTAGCAGGTGTGTGTTTGCAAAGGATAAGAAGATAGTTTTGTGTATTGGAGTGCCTTTAACCTTGGGCAAGGGCGGTAAGGGGGACAATAAGAAAACTTATCTTTGTCGAGATAAAAAATAACTTTTTATGTAGTAATTTTTTTTATATTTCCCTTAATGGCATAACCCCATCGAAAAGTAGTAAAAAAATGCATGAGATTATAAAGATTATTATGAGATTGTGTAGATTACCTGAGTTCTTTGGAACTTTGATGCTGCTATAATGATGCATACCCTGGTGCTTTGTCGTTGACTGTAATTTGCGCATAGTGTTTTTTTTTTTTCTGATATATGTAACGGCATCTCCCAAAACACAAGTTATTCATACCTTTGCTGATCCTCGTTAATGCACTTTTTCCTCTTTTAAATATTCTTCGGATTACACTAAGTTACAATGGCGAAGATTGGAAATGCGTTTTGTGAGGACGTGGATATCGCAAAATACTACGGACAGCGTCATAGGCTTTGGTCTCGGTTTGATCAAGGAGTATGGATGACAAAGAGAGGATGGTATGAGGTGACTCCTGAAAGCATATCACGATTGAATAGTGAGATTCACCGTTCAATAAAGAAGGAGCAAAACACTGTTCTTGATTTATTTTGTGGGTGCGGGGGCGATACAGTGCAATTAGCCCAAGTTTATGAAAAGGTTATTGCTGTGGATATTGACCCGGATGCCATAGAGGCGGCAAAGAGGAACGCGTCTGTTTATGGTGTTGCAGAGCGAATCTCATTTCAATGTCGTGATGTGTTCTCACTAAAAAGTAACGAGTTTTCTGTTGATGCTGTGCATTGCTCTCCACCATGGGGAGGGCAATTATACCTGGGTGCCCCCGTTTATAACTTTGGTGATGCTTTGAATGCAAATGTTGGTATGAACGTGGATATGTTTTTTAGCTTTTTAAGCGGTTTTTCCCATAACATAACGACATTCCTTCCTCGGAATGTGTTAATATCTAGTATTGTTCCGTCGGGCTTTAGTGGCGATTTCGAGGTGCGTAGGCATTTTGTTAATGATAGATGCAAAGCAATTACAGTGATTTGGGGTGACTTGGTGAGTGATCGCTCACTTAGACCCCGAGATCCTCCAGTTTACTTTCTCAAAGATAAGGTAAATCAAAGGATTGAAAAGAAAACCCGTTCTTGTTAAAGTTTATTGGTATTTTTCATTACGTTTTGTGTTGGTGTTCCTGGTGGATTTCAATAAGTGTTGTGGTTTTTAAGGATATTTATCAAGCATTTCTTTAAACGGCTTTCTGCTTCGTTTTTCCTACTTTACATTTGAATAGATGAGGAGATTGAGTAGATTGAGGTTCGGGGGTTTCATATCAAGGAGGGGTATCACTCTTCGTCCGGAAGCTACAAAGGATCCTATTAGGTATCCTCTTGGTTACGTTCCACTCGATGGCACAGAACCTATTGATTGCGTGTTCTCATTGGTAAAAAGTGGCTTTTTTGTAAGTCCTTTAAGCAAGATTGAGACTATACATCGTGCGTATATTGGTCTACGTCGTCTTGCTGAGTTTGAATATCCTGCAGTAAGTGTTCTAGACGTTGTTAGTCTAAACTTGAATCTTAAAGAGCTTTGTTCACGACTTCTTATACGACGAGATTTTTGGTCTTTGGAAGATTTTAATGATCCTGAACTGAATTCTAGTTTTGGTGTGCAAAATGTCTACTTTGATAACTTTAAATGGTCGCAGGTTCTTTGGAAAAGATTTCAAGTCTTTGTTGAAGAGTACTTCCCAATAGCTCATCATACGCACTTGACTTATATTGAGTACTTAGAGTTATTGAAAAGTTTTGCGCGATTTGAACAGGGAGTCACAGTGTCACCACTTTTGCCACGAAGGATTAAACTTCATCCTCCATTTGGGGTTTCGTTTTTCTCGCGAATGGATATGGAGGCTTTACTGCTGTATAGGCGATGGCTACTAAATTTTCGAGGCCCATTAATGTTACAAAGGGCTCTTATTGTGTGGAGTCGTTGTGGTGCCACTGCATTTGCAACCAGACAATGTGGTATTCCCATGGTGCGAGGTGTGGATCCAAATCCTCGTGCCGTGGGTGCAAGTTCTAAAGATGCCCGTTTAATTGGCAAACAATATGATACTGTAAGTTTTCGCGTTGGAGAGATGTTTCCTAATGTGGAGCCAAAGGATTCAAACCGAAAGTACGATATGATTATGTTTTCCCCGGATCAAGGTTTGTTTGATTCGTTGTTTTCTGATGGGGGAAATGTATATGCACCTGGAATGGATTGTTTTGCAGGTCGTTTGGAGCAATTTTTTAGTGAGGCGGGTGAATACCTTTCGGATTCAGGTGTATTGTGCATATGTTGTACAAATTTGTCTTCAATACTTAAACCTAAAGAACCCCATCCTATCGAATATGAAATAAAGGTGAATCGGAGGTGGGTGCTACTTGATTACTACGATGTTGCAATGCGAAGAAAAGGCATTGTACATCACCAACCCACGGACCCTAGTTATCGAGTACCCAATGCAATGAACAAGCAATTACGAAGTGAGCTGTGGGTCTTACATAAAGTGGAATCCATTGCTCATTTTGCTTTTATTCACAATATCCCGGGATCGCAACCACCTTCTACGGTGACTAAGTATTGGCGAAACAAGAGCATGAATAAGATGAGGCAACAGGTTGTCAAAAATCAAGTGGAGTTTATGGGAGGTGATTGGGGCGATTACAAGGCTCGCATGATGCATCTTCTTCAAGAGCAAAGTGGAGATGATGAGGATGATGTAGCTCAAGCAATAAGAATGGCGCTGGATCCCGCGTATCCACTTGAACTAGCTGAACGAGCGCGTAGTGTTGTTAATAAAAACATGCTTAATGAAAGAAGTTTTCATGCTGATGTGCTTAATCGCTTTACCGATGTTTCGCCTCGTGATTTATTTGACAGACAGGAAACTGCTACCCGAAAGTGCTGAGAGTAAGATGCTGTTATTTAAAGACGGATAAAAAGGATAGGGCTAGTTTGCTTATAAGAAGGATATATATTTGCCGCGTAACTGTTTTTCTTTTGTTTTTTTTCTTGGTTGTTTTCTAAAACAACAAAAAAAAAAAATGATTTTTTCTCCTTGTTTCCATTTAAGCAGTTTTTTTTTTTTTAAATTTAGGCAATACATTTGGTGTCAATTAGGTATATCTAAACAAATTTTGGGCATGGAGGTGGTGGAAAAGTTCCTTTCACTTCGCCGAAGTGGTTGCGGTGAAGAGGCTTTCCAGCTTCTTGCGTCAGGTGCTGCTATGGGATGCCCGTGGGGAGGAATGCACCATGGTGAAACTGTGCGCAAACTTCTGAAGGATGAGTCACGCTTTGCAAAAAAGGGTTATCTAGATCCAGTTCCTCTTGAAAAGATCGACGAAAACACGTTTCAACGTAAGTTTAAATGGGATCGAGGAATGTTTGAATATGGGAATTCCGGATTTAAGTATTTTGGGGTTCTTCCAACCTGGCGTGAAATTTACTTTGTAGAGAACGGAAAGATTCGATTAGTTACGTCAGACAAGCTATTGAAAGACAGGTCTTTGTTTAATTTTTTTGGTCTATAATGTATTTTCTAGAAGATTTATATCTTTTCTTTGTTTTTGCGTTTGTTCGTTATATAACATGAATTTCATTTTGTTACAGTTATACTGTGGGAATTAATACAGCAGCTACTAGAGAAAAGCAATATTCATTGAGATATGCTTGCTTATAATGGATTTGTCTTTAACTTGTTTGTTGTGTTTGGGGAAGATCTATTCATTTTTATTTTGTTGAATTCACGTTATATATATGTTGCATAAGTTAGACTAGTGAGGCTGTTATGAAGCGCCAAAGAAATGAATCGGACCTAAAGATTGTGGAAGCGCTTCGCAAAGGAGTTTCTGCCTTAACGGTTTCAAACACCGCATCTGCCAAGGAGTTCACATGCCGTGACTTACATGTTAATACTATTGTCGATTTTTTAAAAGATGATGTTCACCCCGTTATGCAAGTTTTCGGCATGCCTGGAACTGGTAAAACGGCAACAGTTAATCATGCTCTTTCGTTGCTTGCTCTAAATGCTCCGTCAGCACGCAGACCAACTGCGGTTTTTCTTAATGGTTATGTTATACAAAAAAATTCGGACATATACTGGACGATTAATTCACATTTGTCAAAGACAAGGTTGGGGTATACGGAAAACTGTCCACCTGACCAATGTGTGGCTTTCATAGAAAAACGTTTTCGACATGGGTGGGGAGGTGAGGCTCCTCCGTTGTGCGTCATAGTTATAGATGAAGTTGATAAGGTCTTAAAACGACATCACAAGGCGTTTTTCCGAATTGTGGATTGGCTGAGTTTTCCTTTTGCCTGTTGTAAAATGATAACCATTTCCAATGGTATGGAGCTTGCAGCTGATGCAAAAACGCGGAGCCGGCTTGATATTACAAAGCGTTTGGTGTTCGAGCCGTATAGATTCTCTGAATTAAAAGAAATTCTTGAACGAAGAGTGAGAGACATTCAACCGACACTATTTTCCGATAAGGCTGTTAATTATCTCTGCAACCAGACAGCTTCGCACTATGGCGATGTAAGGCGACTCTTACAATCAGCGTCTACTGCCGTTTGTGGGCTTATGATGAAAATTGAAGAGGGGCACAAGGTTTCAAACACACCAGATGGATTATTGACGGTAAGAGAGGTGCATGCTGTCGTGCGACAAATTTTTCATGATCGATTTGTTGAATTTATTCAGACAATTGAAAATCCTATTATTTTTATTAGTATTGCTGTTATAGCTTATGAAACGAATAAGGTATTTCGAGTGAACCCTGGGGATTGCCGGCTCCCCGTGGATGCTTTATTTGCAGTGACAAAACGCACCCAAGAAGTATATAGCGCACCGCTTCATGACCCCAACCCCACGCTTCTCACCTACGGTGATTATTTGGAAATCGTTGAAATGTTACGGGGTGTTGCTTTAATTGATGTTTCGGTCGGAAATGATCGAATCCCAGTGAAAAAGATGCGACATTTATTGGAGGCTACTGAGATGGCTTATGTGTCAATGGTCCAGCCTTTTCCTACTGTGATTGACTCGTGTCAACTACATGACACTTTTGGAGAAGGAATATCCTCATTATTTAAAGGTTAAAGAAGCCTTTCAGCTTGTGTAAAATGTTCTTTGCAAACCTAGAGTTTCTCGCAACATCTTTTTTTTTTATGTTTGGTCATGCCTGCGTCTATTTATTATCCTGGTTTCACAACTATTTTATGTGTTTCCCTTTCTTTTCTTTTGTGTCACTTCCTTTACCTTGTTTTTCCTTTTTTTTTTTTGAAAAGGAAAGAAAGATTTTTAGGGTTTGTTTGGGAAAGGAGCAGGGAAGGTGGAGAAACCATGTCTTCGAATACTGGCGTCTCTAACTTTGCTGCGGCAGCCAAAGTTCTCTTTGACTCTGCGGCAAAGGTGGGAGCTGTTGAGCCACTTAGTATGTCAGGAAAACGGTACGCCCAACAACTTAAAAAAATTCAGAATCAAAGCAAAAAAAAAGGTGGATCGTTAGGTGGAGTCTCATATAAAGTAGCGGAGTTTTTGGCTTCCCAAAGAAGCCCTCCCGAAAATATTAAAAAAAGTAAATGTGTTAGTATTGCCAAACGAGTTCCGTTAATTGACATCCCTTTGAAGCGTTCAACGAACACTCCATTATTGAAACCAGTGGAGACAAGAGAGACTCCCACATTGGACGTTCCTATTGGTAGGAAAACAGAAAAGAGAGAGAGCTATGTGCCAAAAACACCCGAAGTTGCTTCATTGTCAACGCTCTTTGTCCCCGATCTAAATTTCATAGGCAAGACAAGCAGTTTGGTTGAGCCGCTATTAGAGCCATCACCCAAGGTGACAGGTGATGAAAATCTTTTAAACAAACCACTACCCAATGTGGAGGTCAAAACTACTGTAGCGGAGGTAGAGGCTATTGCTGAATCCCCTATTCACACAGAAGCAAAACCATCGGGAATAACTGAGCACATTACGTCAGCTGCGCCACGTGTAGTTCCAT
The DNA here is from genome assembly GCA_030849725.1 of Trypanosoma boissoni. Classification (NCBI taxonomy): domain Eukaryota; phylum Euglenozoa; class Kinetoplastea; order Trypanosomatida; family Trypanosomatidae; genus Trypanosoma; species Trypanosoma boissoni. Next base: position 12,663 of record JASANW010001303.1, read on the forward strand.
TCACATTAGCTCAACCTACTAGATTAGTACCAACCGTGCCTATTTCTTCTACCTTGCGTTCTACTACAATCGAGGCTATTGAAACTACACAAAATGAGACGATATCTGTGGATGCTTGGGAACTCCAGCGTGAACGAGAAATTCAACAGGTACGTAAAAATCAAGAGGATTCTGAAAGGGAGCGATTGGCAAGTCAACGGGAGGAAGAACATAAGACTCTGGGTGATGAATGGGTACGTCATAGGACTCTTTCCTCACATACTGAGAATTCAAATAGGACAGAGGTCGGTTTTAAGACGCTCGAAAGTCTCTATTTTGCTAGTCAATGGGAAAGGAGCTTTCAGTGTTTTAAAGATTTAATGGTGGATACATCTTTATCCACTTCTACGTATACACAAGCCGTTCGGATTATGGAGAACCGTCTTAAAGACGTTCCTCTTAAGCAACGTGATGCCGTTAGAATCGCTTTGAAAAAAGAGCTTAGTGACAGAAAATTACAGGATGAAATTAGCAAACTAAATTTGAGAGAGTTAAGTAGTGATGCTTTTTACAAAGCGTACCGTTCTTCACCGAGTAGTGTTCGAGAAAATTTGGATTTGAATCTGGTTGCCAAGGTAGTTTCAACATCGATGGGGGAGGGTTTTTGGGAAGAAGCTTTGGAGCTTGTAGACAAATCCCAGCAGCGATTCAACGATAAGAGTGGCGTTCTGGAGATGAGATTGCTGAAGTCAGCTAATATACTGAGTGACGACGCCAAGAAGAACTTAATTGATCATGTGACCAAGGGTTTGTCAGCGGGGTCGCGCCTTGGAAAAGAACACAAAATTCTATTAACCAGGCTGCATAAAGGTAGTATGAGACGAAATATGCTAGCACAAATGATTAGTTCAAGTGATGTGGATGAGACTGTATACGCTGAAATGTTGCGAATCACGTCAAACGATAAGGTAAAGGATCTTATGGAAGAAATCAAGAAGCGGGGACTCAACCCAGAGGATCCTGCTATTTTATGTGCTTTGTGCTGGAAACTGGTTGATCCTGAAAACCCCCAAGTACTTTTTCGCGAAATAGCCAGACAAGAGGTGAAGATAGGAATCCGACCTGCTCACCTTCAGATAGCGATTGCTATGGCAAGAATTTCTAGGACCGAGGATACATTAAGATCGACAATGCTAATTATCAAGAAGTCTCCTTTTGTTCATGCCAAGCTAATACTAAGAAAGATGCTACCCTTGTTACACGAAAAGAATATGACTAAAGAAATTGTAGAGTTGGCGGATTTTTACGTTGATCGCGTGCCTCTAGAAAAAGCACTTCCTAATGCTATTGCTTTTATCAATAATGCTTTTCAGGTTGAAGGCAGGGAACCTTTAACAAGTCACTCAGTGAGCGAATTAGTCAAAGAAAACAACCAATCGCCACAAAAAATATCGCCTTCTACGCCCCCAACTGCGAAAGAAGTCTTAATTCCACCGGAGCAGATGCTTCAGTATGCCAAGGAGAAAAATTGGGAAAAGGCAATGGAAGCATTAAAGACAGTTACTGAAAGTTCTATTGAAGATGCTGAGACTCTCACATTATTTTATAATTGCGCCATCAGTGCTTCTTTAGACAAGGTAGATATTGCGAAGTCTCTCTTTAATACTATGAAAGAATCTGGTGTCAAGGTAAATGCGACAACAAACAATGCCCTTTTAAGTTCACTTATCAAGTCCACTGAACCTGAAGAAGTTGTTGAATTCTATAAGGATACTGAACCCTCTGCCCGTGATATGAATACTTACTCCCTTATGTTATCCTTTCTTGGGAAAACTGGGATGTGGAAGGAAGCGGTAGATGTATTTCAGAAGGCACACAGTGGGTCGGCAAAGATTCCAACTACTGTGTATGCCCTTGCAATTGGTGCAGTGCATATTTACAGCTGGAGTGACACATTAAGGGTGTTTCAGCAGATGCTAAAGGACCACGGCACCCAAAACATAAAGGATGTTGTTCTTCACAAGGTTATTAGATGTCTAACGCAGAATAAACGTACTGCTGAACTTCAAAAACTGGAAACAGACATGGCAAAAAAGAAGAAGAAGAAACAAGACTAGTTACGCATGAGTTATGTGTGTGTGTGTGGCTTATCTGCGAAGTGTGTAAAAAACACTATATATGCTACTTATTTCAGCGACCCACAAAACATTGTTTACTTTTTCCGCCAACGAGCGAGCAAAAACAACAAAAATTTTATGCTTTTATTTTAGAATGTACCCTTCTTTTTTTTTTTTCAGAAAAGTTTTCAAATGAAAAATGAACTGGAATACCACACTTTTGATATATATCGTGAAAATGATATAGCGGTTATTTTTTGGGATTCGTTAGAAAAAACGCGTCTTCATCCTGGAGACTTAGTAGTGGAATCTGAGGCAGTGCGTTTGCTCGCACAATTACTAAGCACTCCTTTTCTCCACTCATTGGCATGGGATGCGATGCTAAAGACAGGATTATTGAGTATTGCAATACACACACTTGGGTCGGAAGATCTGTTACAGCATCTTCTAACGACTGGAGGCATAGAATACTATCTGAGAGTTTTAGAGCTTGCGTCGGAAACAAACACCTTTTTGTTCGTCTATCATGTTACAGAGAACGGCGTGAATGATTCAGCACTGCAATCCATTTTGGGGCTTCTGATTAGATTTTCCCTTCATGAGAACACCCCTATTTTAGAATCATATTTTGATTCCTTGGTAAGGACTTTCTCGTTGTTACTTACTGATGCTCGCAGCTGCTCCATTTTAATGAGAATGTGCCATTCTCCAATCGAGTTGCTTTGTGGAATGCTGAAGGGAATTCCTTCTGCTCGGTATTTGGCTCGTGTAGTTGCATTGAGGGGTATTATTCAAATTATATTTCACACAACTTTCTTTACAAAAGTTTGGATGGAGCACTTTTCTATTTTCGGTGGACTTGGAGTGTGCTTTTCCACTATAGTTTCTTGGGGTAATAGAGATGAAGGAGGAAATCTCCCTCTTGATCAAACGGATAACGTACTTTTCGACATACTTTGTCTTCTTCTCGTATTACCCATGGATGGAAGTTCTCCATGCGAAACTCTCTATCTATACCTAAGAGATGTTTTTTGGAGGAAGAAAAAAATCAAGCCAGATAATTTAATCTCGTCAGCTAAAATAAACCTGTTTGGTTTTCAGGTGGTTGTTCAAGTGTGTATGGCTTCAATGAAATTCAGACGTAGGCTCTTTTCATACATTGCCGTGCTCTTACTACGGGCTATTCGTATTGGAAAGAAAGATATTATAGATATTGGTTATGTCACTGAAGACTTAGTCTGCGTATTGAGGCAGTATGTGTTGCTTTACACGGAGGCAAACTCCTCGAATCTGGGATATGTTGTAGCGAGTTTGGTTGATCTTTGTGCTTTGGTGTGTTTCTCTGGCGAATCATTTGCCAAGCAAAAGACTGGCGCTACCGGTATTTGTTCTTTGGTGGTTGAACTAGCAGCTGAATCTACCTCAGCGGCATTGAGGTATACCATCCGTACAATTAGTCTTACGCAAAATTTTTATAATGATGAGATGCTTTTTACAAGTTTGGTTTCGGCTAAACTGTTCGAGAAACTTTCAAAAAGGCTAAATAGTTGCTCTGAACCAGACGAAATACTTCTTATTCTGCAGCTGTTCACAGATATGTGTAGGAAAGTTCCATTTTTGCAAAAAACATTATTGATGTATTGTACGAACATGGTTCAGTTGATGGTAGCTCATGTCAAAAATGGCCCAAGGCTCCTTCTAGCTTATTCAGAGCTGCTAACTCTTCTGATGATAAATGAAGTCAATGATACTTTTCTTATTCAACATTATTTGTATAAGCTTGTCATGGAAACGGAATTCTCTGACAGTGTATCTGTTATTGCAGGTTGCTGGGGACTACAAACGTGTGTACGAGCTGTAAAGAGCAGTCCGGTAGCGCTTACGCTTTTTAGCGCCGAGGTAGGTGTGCTATTGATTCCACTTGAAAGACTTGGCGTTGCGATGGGTGATTACTTTACAAAGATCACGGGCTCCTGTGACACAAGTAAACTGTTTGGCGAAGTCGCAGCATATCACCGCCATCAGCGAGACTCAACAGGTGTGACGGAAACTTCAACTATGTATTTGCTATGCTGTGATTATCTAATCCTTCTGATGCATTTATTAGTTGTTTTAGAGGGCAAATTTTCTGTGACTTCCAATGCTAACTTCTCTGACAAACTGGCTGCTCTCGTCTGTAAGGGTCCTTTTCTTAAATGCAGGTTTTATTCGTCAATCGTTGCTCGGGCGTTTATAGGTCTGTGTTCATTAAGTTCCCGCGCTGTGTTTCAGAAATTGGATCTGCCGAGCGATACGCATCCGGTTGCTCCAGTTACTCGCCAGGACATCAGTGGAGGTTGGGATTTAAAGTCATCCCTTGGAGATAAAATGTTCTCATGTGGGCAGCAGCGTCTTCTGCGACCTGAGTATCTCGGAAGCATTCAGAAAGCACTTGCCGAAAAATCCAATACAGCTTCTAGTGCCTTGATTGCATCTTCTGTCACCCAGCTTTTTCTCGATTTGTTCCTTAATTGTCAGGAAAATGTTTACATATTTGAAGCGAAGAACACACTTGTGCTTTTGGCTGAATTGTATTCTGTGGCAATCGCTGAGAGCTCAAGCTATAGGGAGTCTTGTTTTAAACAATTGCTTAAAATGACTATCCAAGTGGCATCAAGTGGAATAAATACAAACGCAATGCTGCACTTACTTACAATGTGTGTGCATGATCAGTGTAGTAAATCGGTTGTATATGACAGTGTTTCAACAGCGACAGTCTTGCGCACTTGGAAAGCGTTTCTTCAGACTTCTATTCCTTGTACGCAGCCCATAGATTTTTTTAGCTTGTTGCCTGGTGTTTCTATAACGGCAGGGTATTCGGTTCCATTTATGAAAGTACTAAAAAAGGATTTGGGTATTTTCGGAGGAGTAGATATCCCAAGTCAATTATATTTATCAAGGCATAAGAGCAGTTTTTCCTCTATCCTCTGGTTTTTTGTCGATACGACCCTTGAGGAGCGAATGTGTATACTGCAAACACTTTATTTTGATCAAGGGCGATGCTGCATCCTACTTTTCCTTTCAGGAGACGGATCGCTTAACGTCAGAGTGGGAGTGAGGAGCGTTCACCAATTACGGACAAAGGAGGTGCCTGTACCGTTACTCAAGGTTCCATTGCGTCGGTGGTGTATGCTTGCCGTGTCATTAGTCAATGTTGGATGGAGTTCATTACGCTCAAAGATGTTTTTGGACATTTACTTTTCACTGCATTTTATGGATACCCATCTGTTACCTCCAATTTATCAAGAAAAAAGTATTACTGTACGAGTGGAAATAACATTAGGGGTGCTAGAAAGTTCTGATCGTTTTTTTCGAGAGACCAGTGCAGTTACTCTTGCTCCGGCTCAAAATGCAGGGATATCAGATTCAATGCATCGGCTTTTTTTTGGGTCGCTGGCAATTTTTTCTGGACTTCTTACGCATATTGAGACTTTATTATTATTTGCAATGGGAAGCGATAGCTTGTCTTGTCTTTCATTTACGGACACGAGTTTTGTTATTGGACTTTATCCATGTCTCACTAATATGGTGTTGAAAGAACGAATAGCATTTTCGAAGGAGCTGATGCTGTTATCGTCTATGTGGATTAGGTGTGGAATGCGAGACATGCTAGAGGATCCGTTACGTTTTTCAGGTAACGCGTTTCCTTTTAATAGGTACTGTGGTAAAGAACGACTTCCTGTAATTGTGGGCGTAGAGAGTGGAGGAATTTTCGTTCAGGGCCCTTTGCTCGATTTTCTCAAAGGAACTTCTACGGCTGAAGGGGGATTGGTGCAAGACCGCCCGTTGAAGAGTAGATTAGCTTCCTCCATCTCTTTGAACCTTTTAATCGATAAGCAAGAGACGCAGCAACTAGGAATGCTTGCTACTGGAGTCGAAGGGCCACGTTTTTATTCCGTGTTTCCATGTTATTCACTTTTGGATGCTTTTGGTGGCATTCCTTTTTTTGTATGGCTTGCGATGTTGCAGTCACCGTCCACAAGCGCGTCTGAAGAGGCATGGGAATGTGTGAGTGCTGTTATTATGTTTCACTCTTCGGATAATCTGATCTATCAGGGGCATTCCCATGGGGGAAGTCATATTGTGGGCCTTATAAGAGCAGCTCTTCACACCCGCATGGTTATAACGGAGCATACGGCCATGACTCTATGTGAAGCGGTAGGCTATAGAAAGATTGTGCGAACGGATCTACTTCTTATTTTACTGGATTTTACACTGTGGTCACAGGAACCAGCAGCGTTGAGAGTAGTTTTACTAAAACTTAGGGAGTATTTGACAGATGAATATTACTCTGAATTTAACAGTCGTATTCTTGGAAATGGACTTCCTCCTTTCGACGAAACTAATGGTTGTTTCGTAATGGAGGAGTTTCTTGTGCATCTTATTTTGTATTTTAATGGAGACACGAATGGTAATTGGGATCTTTCTCTTATTCCGAGTGTGATTGAGGTGGCTGTCATAGTATGCAACACTCCCTCTCACTTACGACACATTATTCAAGCAGTTATGAGTCTTACCATACGGGAGGAAAGACCAGCGCTTCTAGCTGTGGAATGGTCTCTAGGTCTTCTGTCTATTGTGTTTAGTAGTATGGAAAAGATGGACCGCGAATCCATTTTACTTGACGAATTTATTGTATCAGATATAATGGCTTTGTTTAACTGCCCATGTGAGGAAGTGAGATGTGCAACACTCCCTCTCTTAGCGCATGTGGCGATTGGGAAAGCAGATCTCACTGTTATGGTTGATGAGTATCTGGCCCGTAAAGCAACTCTGCCTGAAGCTTCTTGCCTTTGTGATAAGGAACTTGATATCATTTTTGGCATTGCTAAGGAAGATGATAAAATGGGGGACTCGTATACTTCATTGAAGTTGGTTTTTTTTCTCATGGCTGTTTTTGAGCATGTGGCTCTTGAATTTCAATCCAGAATTATTCATTTTTTGCTTTCCACGACGTCTAAGAAGGGGAGACTAATCCGCAATCTTGCTTGCCGCCATACTGAGGTGGAAGGGGAACAAGTATTCTCGCTCCCAGTGCAGTACTACCTTATAGATCTGCTTAAATCCGGTAAATTTAATTTTTTTCTGGCTGATCAAATCATTGAACTTATTATTCAAATTAATGCTTTTATCATTGAGTTGTCGTGGAAAGAAAGGTGGGCTCCTTGCGGAAGAGTTTTAAGCGAAACTCTTTTAAGTATTTTGTTTAGTGTGACACTGGTGAGGGAAACAGGACAGAATTCAGATACCAGTCTGCAAACTGTAGACCCAACAACTCTTTCCATCCGCATTTGTACGCCTTGCTTAGAGGTGTTTTGCAAACTCGCAGCTGGGGATTGCTCAGAACCGTTTCTTTCGGACTACTTGACCGTTTTGCGGACTGTGTCTACTGTCGTACTAGTTTTGTTGGATTCTGACGAAAGCAAAGAGCAAGGGCGTTCGGATGAATCGGCATTTGAAAGAAACACGCAATTATTCGATACAATTTCGGCAACTTACATGAGTTACTTTGGAAAGCCGCTTTGCTTTGCATCTATCCGCAACTGTACACAACTTGCCATCATATTCTTTGAATGTGCTCGGCGTCTTTCGTTTAGCATTCAAGGTGGTTATTTAAAAGCGGTACCAAAAAAAGGCCTTATTGAGGCTTCAAAGGATCTATTACTATTGCAGTGGAAGGTGGCGGTGAATATGCTTTATGACGCTGAGAAAAATGATGATGATTTTCTGAGAAATCTTTTGCTTCTGCACCTCACATGCAGTGGAAATGTGCAGTACGGTTATAACGGTTCTGTTTGGGACAAACAAGGCTCCCCTGTGAGACCACCTAAATGTGCTTCATGGAAGCATCTCTTGTTTTCCCCAAACACATTGCTAATGGATTTGATAAAAAAATGTTTTTGTACAGATACTCTAAAAGAATCAGCACCATGGTTAATTCTTTTTCGCTCGGCAACAAGCTTACTTTATTCCTTAAGTCACGAAGACTTGTCGTTGCTACCTGTCGCTGTTTCACTTTGTCGACTACTTCGATATAATACGACAATATGGTCTTTACTTAAAAATGCTGTATCATCTTCAACATTAAATGAGCTAGATGCGACGTTGAAATTTTATGATGAGACTTCTGTAATCAAGGACTGCACATCTAGTGGATCTTTTTGGGAGGTTGAATTGTCCCGTAAAGGTGTAGCTTCACTGGAAAAGTATATCCGCACTGTACGTTCTTTATCACAAACAGTGTTGGCAGTCTCGAGCTCCCGACCGCTTCCACCTTTATTAAAGGCGGATTCAATACGGGCGACGCAGCGCCACTGTCAGGTTGGCGCAAGTATGCATGAATTTCAAGAAAAGATATGGCAAAAGGGAAATCTGTATAAGAGATGCATAGAGGAGGAGGGTAGTGTGATATTGGCTAGTCATGCGGCATATCGGTTTTCGCTTGCGCCCTGGTGGGGTCAGCATATGAGTCTGTATACAAAACATCTTGTACCGCTTAACCGATGGGAGTTGGACCGTTTTATAGGGCCAGAAGGGCAACGGAAGCGACTTCGACGTTTCTTACGTGACGTGCGAATTGCAAATACTCAGAGCGACGATCGTTTACTCCGTGTAGTCCATTTAAACTCGATCTCGCAGCCGGACGATGTTGCACTATTGAAGTTTTACTCTATTACGGCTGTTCCACAGCTTTTGACAAGTCGTATACTGGAGAAAGATTCGTACTCTATTAAATGCAAGCTTGTGCTGCCAATGGATCGGGTGCCAATTATACTCTACCTCTCTCTGAATACTATATCTTACGTTGTTGATTGGATTAACTATAATCCGACCCCAATTGGAAGCGGAGCATCGCTTTATCAGACTGAAGGCAGGGCTTTTGTGGAAACGCACAACCCAACTGGTTGGCTTCCTAAAACTTTGAAGTATAAAAATTGGAAAACCGGCTCTCGCCGAGTCATTGATGTTTCTACCATACGAGCTGTATGGCTGCGACGAAATTTGTTGCAGCCATGTGCATTGGAGTTGTTGCTATGTACAGGTGACTCTTTATTTCTTGCTTTCGAAGCAGAAGATATTAGAAAACGGGTTTTTGATGCTATCAGTACGTTGGCACGTTCATATCTTGACAAAACGCTTATTTTAAACGAAAGCAATTTAAAAATATGGAGAAATTGGTGGTGTGATGGTCGTATAACGAATTATCACTACATCATGTACCTGAATATTGCAGCTGGACGCTCATACGGTGATCTGCGCCAGTATCCCATTTTCCCACATGTGGTGTCTGACTTTGTATCAGATACAGTTGATTTTTCATCCCCAGCCACTTTTCGTCGTCTTGGTATTCCAATGGGTGTTCAGAGAGGCGAACGTGAGCATAAGGCGTTGGCTAAGTATTCTGATATAGCTCTAATAATGAATGGCGATATGCAAGAAGTCTCGATTGACTTGGTACCTCATCACCACGGATCGCACTACTCTCCCCTTGGTGGGACACTTCATTATCTTGTTCGCGTTCAACCCTTTACGGATTATTTTTTGGATATGAACTCTAGACTTGACGACGCAGGTCGAGTCTTTGACTCCATGGCAACCGCCTATGCTATTTCTACGGGGAAAGATGTCAAGGAGTTGGTACCGGAATTGTATTGCTTACCCGAATTATTTATAAACTCTAACCACATCCCTTTTGGTACAAAACAAAATGGAGAAGTTGTGAGTGACGTTCAAATGCCTCCCTGGGCATCTACTCCATATGAATTAACACACAAACTTCGTCAAGCACTAGAGAGTCGTTACGTATCAGAGAATATTCACGGATGGATCGATTTGATTTTTGGTTTTAAACAACGTGGAAAGGAAGCAGTTGCGGCGTTAAATGTTTTCCATCCATTAACGTATGAGGGAACAGTAGACATGGCTTCTATCGCTGACCCTGTTATTCGCGCCAGCCACGAGGCGCAGATTGATTTCTATGGTCAAATACCGTTGCAACTTTTTCTACAACCCCATAAACAACGAGTGAGACCATCCGAGCAAGCTTTCTGTCAGAGTCCGTGCCCTACACTTCGTTTTGACGCTTCTATGGCAAAGGCATGTGTGCTTCTTCATCCTGCTCATCTTGTTGCGACTAGCGTATCTAAAGTGGAGGGAACGAATGTTATGTTTGTTCGCTCAAAACAAATCACAGCTGCTCGAGGTGCGGAAGAGGTTGGGGATTGGAAGTTTATGTCACCTCAATCACGGTGGTGCACCTTACCGAAAGGTTACCCATTTTCAATTGTAGGTGATCAAATTAGGGATTTTCTGTATTTTCGAAAAAATTGTATTGTTCTTGTTGATGCAAAGGATTGGTCTCGAGAAATTTATTCTTTTCGTGTTGGGTGTGGGAAAATCACTACCTTCACCGTGGATCATCCAAATATTTATGTTGGTATGGAGTCTGGAGCAATTCACGTCATAAAAATATCTCTTGTTGACTGTAGTGATGTGCATGTGGCTTTGAATGATGAAAATGGAGGGACTGCCGATATTCTTGACACAGCGAAGAAAATTATGTTGGCGGAAATGAAATTTAAACGTACAAAAAATTATACTCATCGAAATCTCTGTGTGCTGTATGGTCACACCGAAGCAATCACTGCATTGTGTGTGTCTCGTGAATGGGGTATTCTAATTTCTTCTGCAAAAGATTTTATTGCGGCGGTTTGGGATATCGACCGACAAGTTCTTCTTCGCACGATTACCCATTCCAGTCGCTCTATTAGGTATCCAGAATCTTTGCTGATGGAAAATATGTGGCGACGACGAGAAGAGAAAGAGGTTTGGCAGTATTACTCGTTGACTGTGAATGCTAAGGAAGGTGATTTTATTTTGGCTGGGTACTCATCGCGCGGATCTCATGCCGTTCAACAGTACACAACAAATGGTGTTTTTACTGCTTCGTATCACCTTGATGATACCCCTGTCACGGCTCTTCTTTCTGTGGGAACTCTCGTATTTTTAGCGCAGGGAATGGCTATCCGAATTCTAGATGAAAGGACAATGGAATGGGTGCGTGATGTCACGCATACATGCTTTGAAGATGCTATTGTTTCTATAACACTGAATGCCAATGGATCGATCCTTGCTGCGTGTGATCGAAGATCGAATGTGGTCACGTGGCGGGTGGCTTCCTGAATACATATAACAAAAAGAAGGAAACTGAGAGAAGAACAGAGCATCAAAGTGACTTTCTGTAGTTTTCACTACTTTGTCGTGACTAAAATTTAGAAACAGTAAAGAGCAGCACGAATATCAAATAAAACTAAAAAAAAAAAAAAAACAATATTTCCTTTTTTTTTTTTTTGTTGTTGTCCCCTCCCCTCTGTATGTAGTGATGTCGCAAATGCCACCATGGAATCAAGTGTCTATCTTTGTCGAGCGTTGCGGAGATCAACCGGCCGTGCGCTCAAAGATATCTACAGCCTCCAGTGCAGCATCACTGGGCGCTGCTTTCTTTGTTGGAGGAGCGCAACTCATGGCGGCCATTGCGCTATTCTGGAAACGTCGTGATAACTTAAATGTGCTTTCTCTGCTCTTATTGGCCTTTTGTTTTAATGGAGCGATGGTGTGGAATTGGGCGGCGAACCCAGGATACGTATCCGATACAGAATCGGAAACACCTTCTAGAGATGTGGATGAATATCTTTATCATTGGTGTCTTATATGTCGACTGTGGCAACCCTTACGGTCTAAACACTGTTCTCGTTGCGATCGTTGCGTGCGCAAGTACGATCATCATTGTTTTTGGATTGGTGGCTGTGTGGGCGAGGCAAACCATTGCCGATTTTTTCTTCTTCTTATATCTTCACTTGCGTATCTTGTGTGTTTATTTCAAGAGACACTAAAGTGTTTTTCTCTTTTTGGGCATCCCAATGTCGAAGCTGCGATTTTTTCCAATGCAGTCCCATTTTTGCTCTTGTTGCTGATTGTGCTCATTGGTCTTTTGGTGATGTCACTGTGTGTATTTCACGCCGTGTTGCTTGCCACCAATAGAACAACATGGGAGCTTTCCTCTCGCGATCGTATCACTTATCTCCGTAGTGGACGGGGTAATCCCTTTGACAAAGGAGTTTTCTCCAATCTGAAGCTTTTATTTCACCGGAGATCAATAGACTGGCGCGCCGTTCTTGCGGCTAAATAAACATCTTTACTGAACTGGTTTTATTTGCTTATGTCTTGTATTATTTCGCATTTTTTTTTTTAATGTTTTGCTTTCTCTTGGGTGTGTCCTTGTGCGTGTGCTTTGGTTAATACATTTATTGTAATCCCTTTGCTTTACTTCAGCTGCGAAGCGCCCCAGACATCTATAAATATGCTTGAGTAATGTTCTGTACCTACTCAAAGTCTAACTTTTCCCGCACTTTCTTTTTTTATTTTTATTTCTTTATTTTATTTTATTTTATTTTTTTTGTTGGGGAAAATCAAGCAAGCAACTTTCATTATTTGCAGTTAGGGATGAGTGTCCCGCTGGACAAGCCGAAGAAGAAGGCGAAGAAGCCGAAGAAAGTCCTTGACCCCATTGCCCTCGAGCGCGCCGCCGTGGAGGAGGCGGAGCGGCGGCACCGCGAGGAGGCGATACTTGTCGCTCGCCTCCAGCAGCTGCTGGACGAGGAAGCGGCGTTGACCAGCCGCGCCCTCACAAATGTGGAGGCCCGCTGGATGGTTTTTCTCCGCGAGTGCAAGCGAAAGGAGCTCGTGTCGGAGATCGAGGTTGTGCGCCGTACATTTGAGTCGGCAATTGATCGTAAAGATGCCGTCATTGAAATGCTCTTTACGGATCTCAACGAGGCGGAGGAGCAGCAGCGACTTGTTTTTTACGCCCATGTATCAACGGTGGAAAATCTTGTTAAACTTCAAACTCGACGAATGACTGATCTGGAGAAGGAATTTGAACGAGATCTTTTTGAGATGAAAGGAGACTATGAGCGTGAGATGGCGGAGCTTGTACGCAAGCACAATTATGAGGTGGATGACTTGAAGCTCATACTTGAGAACATGGCTACTGAGGCCGAGAGGCTGGAAAAAAAATTACAGGAAGATGTCTCTGAGGCACACGAAACGGCACTTGAAAAGATGGAAGAGGAAAGGAAGCAGATGCAAAATGAACTTATTCGTAATAGTGAGACTATTCGTTCTGAGCTAAACACACGGTACAAGGACTTTATGGCCACCGCACAGGTTAACATGAAAGATTACATGGATAAGTCAAAAGAGGATGCGGAGACAACAGATCGCATTGCGGCACAGGTAAAGCGCATTGAGAAGCTTCAGGAAAATGTGACTTCTTGGCGAACAAATATTGCCCGGAACGCCAAGGAGTGGGAACAAAAAAACAGTGCGATTCAACAAGAGCGTGACGCCACTATTCGGCATTTGAAGGCATTGAAAAATAAGATGCAAAATTGGCGCAAGAGGGAATCCTCGCGTCTCGCGGAGCTCATCAAGAGCGCTACAAACGCAGAGAATCAATTGCGCAAGGTTTCCCTACATGCGGAACGCATTCTGCGTCTTGTAGAACTTAGTAAACCATTAGAGACGGAGAGGGAGCGGGTGCTGTCCTTCGAGTCAAATATCTCCACAGGCGAAATTGAACGCGAGGTGAAGAGATTGGTGGCGAGCGACGCTGCCGCAGCCGCGGATTTGCAATTAAAACCAGCGGACGAGTCATCGGCGCCGGATGGATCGGCGTTGTCAGAAGAGTGGCGATTGCTCGAGCGCTTCTGGACAAAGCATAACAAAGTAGTACTAGACAATGTCGCTCTCGCGCAAGAGCGGCACCACCTCGAGGAAGAAAATAAAAAACTGCAACTGCTGCTTCGTCAGTACCTTGACGACATAACTGTGAACAGTGAGGTTATGCAAAAGCCAAATTCACTCTTGCTGGCAATCAAGGCTCCAAATGTTGTCGAAGCGACTCAGCGGTCAGGCCAGCACGTCGACCGTGGAAAGAATCAGGTAGTGGTGGAGGGTAACAAATTTATCCGTGACTTAACAATGCAGTTGGCCATCCGCTAGCTTGCACACGATTGAAATGCTGAATTCCCTTTGCTGTTTTGTATGTATAAGGTATGAACACACACAAATATACATATATATATATATATATATGCAAATGCCCATGTAAAATGTTTTTTTTTTTTGCTTTGAAAATAATAGTTGCACTTAGTATTCAAGTACAAAGAGGGAAGCTTTTTTTTTTTTTCCGTACATGCATGTGTATATGTGCCATGCTTACAGCAAAAAAGCGATCGCAAGAAAAAAGAAAGAGAAATGGTGAAAGCAGAACAAAGAGAGATGTTCATTTATTATTGCATGCGTTCTTGTTGTTCCTTTTTTTTTTTCTCTCTCTCTCTCTCTCTATATATATATATATATATATATATATATATGTATATCTTTTTTTTTTTCTTTTGCTTACTTGTTTACATTTTTCAAGTCTTCTTTGAGCGACAGGCTCATGCGACGCTTTGGGTGTATCACTGGGCGTCTGAGACCGCTTTCGTGCCGTTGGTTTGGCAGTGATGCCAAAGTTGAAACATCTGCGGCCGTCAGGGATATGATTGCCGCGGAGGAGCGAGAGCAGCAGCAGAGGGAATTGGCAGTGGACACACGCTCTGTTGTTTTTGCCTCTGCTGCTAGTGCTGATCACAGGCCGCGAATAGCTGCGGCTGAGGCATTTGATGTTGCCGCTGCGGCTCTCCCGCGACCGCCGAATTTCTGTGTGATGCACATTTCGCTCGACTACAGCGGAATGATTGATGCGCCACAGGTTGTTTGGTTTAACTTGTGCAAGGCGAACGATGTAACGCCGTCCACAGTGCGTCCGCAGCAGCTTCATATGATGGGAGGGGCTGTGCGGCACCAGCGGCTGGGAGGCGGCTACATACAGGTCATGCTTGGCTGCATCCCCGACCTCGAGACGGACGTGTTCACCTTTGACGCCATTCCCGAGGCGGATGAGATTGAGGCCCCCGACCGCCCGCCGCCTGCGCTCTGCTTTGCGCTCCTCGACAACAAGCTCACGCTGCAGCACGAACGCGCGCTTTCGGGGCTTCTGCAGGATCTGGGTGACCGGCTCGGCAGCGCTCCAGTCGTCGGTGGTGTCTACCCGCCGGCCCAGCGCAGCGCTCAGGGGGAAGGCGCTGACTCGGGCGAAATGGGCGAGGCCATTTGCTTTGTGAACGACCGCGTGTACACGGGAAGTGCGGCTGCTGTGGTGCTGCGCAGTGCTTCCGTAAAGGCACACCGTGTGGGCGTCGTCCCGTCGATCAGCGTTGGAACCGTAAAAGCCACAGGGGTGACCAGTACAGATGGAGTCTTTACTATTTCCTCCCTGGATAACCGACGGGCTACCGACGTCATCCGCGAGGCCTATTCCGCGCCTGAACTGGAGGGAAAAATGTCAAAGATATTTCTTGGCATCCGTCACGGTGAAGTCTGTGTCCCTATTGCATTCGTTGGCCATCCCGAAAGCGGGGAGCTGCAGTTTGTTGCGCCGCGCGGCGTGGAGATGGGTACGGGGAGTGACATTGAGCTCCTTGTCGACGATTCCGAACTCGATTCCGAGGCAGCAGCCGGGCTTCTCCTTGCCTTACGGAATAAGATGACCATCAAGCATGTGACAAAAGACATCAATGTTTCGCGTGAGGCTCGAAAGAACATCGTTGCTTCTACTGCTGCGGGTCTTCACTTTTCACACAATGGCATGAATGTGATGGCGCGGCCAGAGGTAAATTTGACTCTCGGCAATGCCCCCTCACTGTTTGCTCCATCGGTCTTACAGCGCTGCGTTGGACAGCAGTGCCCTACGACAGGTATTTTTTGTCCTGGTCAGGTCGTTACTGTGGGAAACTCAACCAGTGTGTACGCCAGATGCAGTTCGTACTGTCTTCTTGAAGGCCTAAACTGAGTGTGTCTTGGTCCATTGCAAAGTTGGAAATGCTAGATTACCTGCATAAAAGATGACGAGGGAGAGAATACCGGTGAAAGAAAAAATGAAGAAAAGACAAAGCGAAGAAAGTAACACAAAACATAAAATACTTTGAGGTTTTTTTTTTTTTATTGTTACTTTTCCTGACATTTTTTTTTTACTATTACCCGAATGATTTTTTTAAAGTTTTTTTTTCACCAGACGTGACCGATAAATAAATATATAAATATATATTTATTGCATCTTTTGAACACGCTCTTTTGCGTCCATTTTCCCATAACCTTTTTCTGTGCGCTGACGGAGGGAGGGGTGTTCCACTCTCCGTTTTTGTAGTGATTCATGACATGCGCGGCGGTTGGGGTGGACGCGTTTACCGTTGTGTACGGTGGGTGGTCGCCCGCGGAGCTCTTTGCTCTTGCGCCGCAGACGGACGTCCTTGCCGCCGCGCAGGCGCCCGTGTCTGTGCCGGAGGCCGTTGCCACGCGGCTGCGCTCGTCCATGATGTCTGCGTCCTTTGAGACGCTGCACCGCTTCTGGTGCCCGTCGCCGCCGGAGCTGCCGCCGACGAGCGCTGCTGTTTTTCTTGCCGGCGGGACGACGGCTGTGGCGAGGTCGTGGCGCCGGCGCGGCGACGGCATCGCGGACCAGTGCCGCGACGGCCCGTGGCTGCGCGTTGCGTCGACCTTTTCGCACCGCCGGTACGCCGTGGATCGGGCGCCGCGGCACTTGGCCCTGCTGCTGCGCGCGCTGCGGCTGAGCTTTCCGCACCTGCTCGTTCCGGCGGACCAGCCGGTGCCGGTGTACGTTGCGCGCGGCCTCGTCGGCTTTGTCGAGGCGCACGCGGGCGACGTGGCGGCGTACCTGCCGCTGCTCTTCTTTCTGTACGAAACGGACGACCGCGGCGCCGTGCGCTTCTTCGACGCGCTCGACGAGGCCGTGCGGCGGCGCGAGTCCGCGGACGCCGCCCTCCTCGCCGCGCTGCGCCCGCGGCCCTCCTCGTGGTTCGGCTGGGGGGCGCCGCGCCCCGCGCCCGCGCCCGCGGACGACGCGCGCCTCCTCGACGCAACGTGTGCGCGCCTCCCGCCGGCGCTGCGGCCGCGGCTCCGCGGCGCCGAGTCCCGCGCGGCCGCCCACTCGCGCGCCGCGGCCGCCGCCACCGCCCTGCGCGACGCGCTCGCCGCGACCGCCGAGGCCCTCGACGCGGTCGGCCAGTGGTGCCGCGCCGCGCCGCCGGGCGAGCGGAGGGGCGGCGGCGCCCGCGCCAGGCTCCGCGCGCTCACCGCCGCCGCCGCGCGCGCGCAGGCGCAGGCGCTCGGCCCGGGAATCGCCGCGCTCGTCGACGCCGCGCGGGCCGCGGAGAGCGCCGCGCAGTCGCAGCTCGCGTACCTCCACGCCGCGCTCGCCTGCGCCCGCACCGTCGTCGAGAGCGAGCCACTCGTGACGGGCGCCGCGGAGGTTCCGCGCAGCGCACAGGCCGCGCACAGCAAGACGCTCATGCGCAGAGCGTGCGACATGTGTGGCCGCCAGCGCATCACGCTGCGCGCCTTCCGGCACCACTTCGACAGGGAAGTCGCACTCGCGGACACAGACATAGAGCGCGCCATGGAAGCAGTTTGCACCCACGCATACAATGCGCTCAGCACGTACTACGTTGCTTTTGACGTGCGCCAACACAAACAACTCGCCTCAACATACGATTCGACAGACGGGGGGCACGAGCACCCGGTCCTCCTACTGCCTGAGGACAGCGAGACGAAAAATCCTACCGCAGACGCAAAATTACTTGAAAGCGAAGAGGAGAAACAAGACATGTTGACGCAATTCCTTGATGAAGAAAGTGAGCAAGGTCTTCAGGAAGTCCCAGCAACTGGGGATGAAGTGGCAGATGAGGACAATGGAGAAGAAATGCTCAGCCAATGAAGAGAAGGAGTCAAAAAAAAAAAAAGAAAGAAGAAAGAAACGCACAAAAAAGAAAAATAGGGTCAGAATGGGCTAACGATGCGACGTAGGTGTGTATCAGAGAGAGAGAGAGAGAGAGAGAGAGAGGGAAAGATATATGAAATCGCGAGGAAAGAATTGATTTTTTTTTTTTTTGCTTTGTGCAAGCACCAAATTTCCTTTTTTTTTTAAAAAAAAAAGGACCATAAAGCCAGCCCGCACCCATGATGAATGTAGAAATCTAAAGTTTGATTCTTTAATTATTGTGCTTCTGTTAGTGCACTCGCTGTGTATGGTCTATAACTTATCCTCTTCATAATATTATCGGTGGCATCCCTGCCATTATTAATTGTGCTGGTGTTTGTGTCCTGTTTTACCCCAAACACACAGACACAACCGCACACGCAGTGTGAGAGAGAAAATCAACGACAACAAAACGGAGGGGTCTCCCCTCTCCGACAATAAATAAAATAAAAAATTAAACACAAAAAATGATCCTTCATATTTTCTATTAATATTTCTTTTTCCTCCACTTTGTTTCTTTGCGCGCAGCACATTGCATGCATGAGCCACGGAGCTGCTGAGCGTCCCGTGGACGTTTCCTCTGTTGCCCCGCGCGACGCCTGCGCACTGTCGCGACTGCTTTGCGCCTCGCTGCGCAGCGGTGACGCGGCGGGTGTGCGCGCGGCGCTCGCCGCCGGTGCCGACGTGGACTCTGTGGATCATTCCTCCGGCGACTGCACGCCGCTGCACGTTGCGGCCGCGTGCGCGACGGCCGATGCGCTCGTCGCGCTGTTGCGCGCAGTGCCCGCGGCGCCGCCGCTGCGCGCGGACGCGTCCGGCCGGACGGCGCTGCACGTGTGCGCGCGGCGGTCCGCTGAGCCGGCGCCGGTGCTGCTGCTCGCCGCCGCGTACGGCCCGAGCGCCGCGCGCGATGCCCGCGGCGAAACGTTTCTGCACGCGCTCGCGGCGAACGCGCGGATGTCGCCGCGGGCGCTGGGCGAGGCGGCGGAGCTTCTGCTCGCGGCGTTCCCGGGCGCGCGCTCGCTGCTGCGCGCGGTCTCCGCGGCCGGCGAGACGCCGCTGGACGCCGCCGCGCGCGCGGGAGCGGTTGCGGTCGCGGCGGCGTTCGCCGCTGCCGGCGGCGGCACTGCGCGGCGGGAAGAGGCGCAAAGGCGGGAAGAGGCGCAAAGGCGGGAAGAGGCGCAAAGGCGGGAAGAGGCGCAAAGGCGGCGGGCCGAGCGGGCGGCGCTGCGGCGGCGGGCGGTGGCGGCCGCGGAGGAGCGGCGGCGGCGGCGGCTGCGGCTCCGCGAGAACGGCGAGCGCCTCGACATGGCGGCCGAGTGCTCGCGGCGCGCAGAGACGGCGGCGGCGGCGCAGTGGCGGGCCCTCGCGGCCGAGTTGGCGCGGCGCGCAGAGACGCCGCCGCTCCGCGCAGAGGAGACGCAGCCGCCGCCGCCAGAGCGACCGGCGAGCGAACCCGAAGTCGCTCCAGAGCGCAGAGTGGAAGGCAAAGCGGAGAGCGAGCCCGAGTGCAGAGAGGAAAGCAGTCCGGAGTACAAACCCGAAGCGCTGGCGGTGTTGGAGGGCGTGAGTGGGCAGGAAGCGCAGAGCTCGACGGCAAGAAAGGCTTCGACGGTGGAGAGCGTCGATGCGCCCGGCGACAGTGTGCGGGACGGTGCGCAGCGGCGGCCTTCCTTCACAGTACAGGAAGACGCAACAGACGTGGAGCGCGCGTCGCATGTGCGTTTGACGCAATTGGGCCGAGCCACCGAGGTGGTGCGCGGGGCGCTTGAGCGGCGCTACGCGTGGCGACAGCTGCGGCTCTACGTGGAGCGGGAAACGCGTTCCTTTCTGCGCGAGCGCATCCGCGGCCTGACACTTGCCGTCACGGAGCAGCTCTGGCGCGAGAACTTTTCGGCGGCAATGCGAGAAATTGTGTATCGCCGTCGTCGCTGCGCTGCGCCGCGCGCGGAGCCCAATTGTGCAAAGACTGAAGCGGACCCGTGCGGGCAGTGGCGGTGGTACGCGCCCTATTGGGTGCTGCTCGCGCAGTTTCTCCTGTCGCTCTTTCTTCTTTGCTTTCTCGCGGGAACGGCGCGTCCGCACTATGCGCCTGTGCTGCGCATTGTGGACGCGACGGTTTCTTTTCTGCTTCTGTCGCTGCTGCCTCTACTGCCGCTCTCGCCGTGGCGCGTGCTGGACGGGGCGCTGAGTGTTGTGTCCTTTGCGTGTGCCTGCGCGGGTTACCGCCCCGGCGTGTGCGCCGCCACGCTCTTCACGCTGAACATCCCCTTTCTTGTGCAGTCGTTTCTGCCGGCGCACGCTGGCACGCGCACGTACTGCCGCGCGGTGGAGAGGGCGGCGCGTCATCTTGTGCTGCTGTCGCCGCTCGGCGCCGCCGGCATCGGCGCGGCCCTTCGCGCTGCGGTGCGCGCCGACGCACTGCTCCCGCGCGCGCGGGACGCCGGCGCCGCACTGATTGCGCTTTGGGGCACAGCGGCGCCGCAGTGGCGCGTCGACCGCGTCGCCGCGGCGGGAGGTGCGAATGTGTCGCACACAATCGCCAGCACGACAGCCGCGGTGGGGATCCCCGCCGCGCTGCGCACGCACAGCACTCGCTACGCAGACGACGCGGGGAACGTGCTCGTGCGCGAGCGGGTCCCCATTGCGCCTGTCGTGCTGGCGATTGTGGCGCTGCGGCTGTGGACGTGGGCCGCCGTCTTCATCGGCGCACACAACGCCGTGCGCAAGCACTACGAGGCCAGCGACGAGGCGAGGCTGCGCCGCGAGACGTCCTGGCAGCGCGCGCCGCACAGGCAGGAGGAGTTTGAGGCGCAGCTCGCGAAGGATATGCGCGCGCTCCGCCGACATGTCGACGGGCGCTACTGGAGACCAGACGTGCGCGCGGCGAAGGAGGCGATCGAGGCGTCGCACTACGACTACAAGGCGAGCAACACGATCCACCGCTTTGTCCGCAAAGTCCAGGACGGCATTGTGGCGGGAAATATTGACATTGGGTATCTCAGCCGAAATGGCGCCTCGTTCTTCGCCGCCCCCATCACGGCGGAGTGGGGAAAGTGGGATTGCCGCAACGAGGACCCCAAGTTGCGCTTCAAGTACGACGTCTATATTATTCGAAAGGCACTCGGGCTGCGCGAGCGGCTTACCTGTGCGGAAAGACTCGTACGGCGACAGTGGCTTGGTGCTATCACCAGACGCGAGACCACACCAATCCTCCTTGCTTGTGTGATACTCGCGGCAGCAATACCGAATTACTATCCCGTTGAGAGTTCCCTTAGTACTTTTTTCGCAATCGAGCTTTTACTTTCATTCCGGTATACGCGCATTGAGTTTATTTTCCGTCACGCTCTAAAGCTTTTGATTCGAGTCTTCTCCGTCGTTGTTGGGTATGTACCAAAGGCCATTCCATTTGCCATACTACGATCTCTACGGCTCCTTGAGGGATGGTCCATACTGTTTCCCATTGATAGTATGGTACTTTATGTTTTTCTTTACCTCATCATTACTTTTTTTACCATGTGGATGATCGGTTTTGTTGCCATGTGGCAGTTTCACTTTGAAACGCCACAGAGCTTATGCCACGATCTCGGAGGCTGTCTTGTGTTGAGCCTGCGGGAAATGGTTTTACCCGCGTGGACATACACGCACATGGATCTGGAGGCGAAAGCACCTCTCATGTACGCCATGATTGTGCTTTTTCAACTCCTTTTTGTCCCTCTTGCGGCGGCGCTCTTGATGCACCCGCTCCTGCAGTTATCTGGCTTCGTTGCCCACTTTATCCGTCTCGTCATTCAGAGTTTACGCCACGACGTAACGGAGTACATTGACAGTTACATTGAGGGCCCCGTGTGGTTTTCGCATTGGCGCCTGCGCTGTGGTCTTCCCGCGTCTATTGTTACAAAATTGCGCATGTGGGTCTATGACATTCGCCGTTCCACGCGAGCGGATCGCAATTCAAGGGGTCACGCACGGCGCAGTGGGATTTTGTCGCTCTCTTCCTCGCTCCGCGGACTGAATCAGAGTTATACCGCTCCCACAACAAGTGGGATTGGCAACTGCTTGGAACTTAGCGTCGAGGGGAGAAATGAGGACTTGAACGCAACCAAAAACAGCCGAAGTGCATATTATCTTGGAAGTCTGCACGTTCGCGGGAAGGCGGCGCGGGAGGAGAGTATTTTTTCTCGCGCGCAATTCGCGTCGTTTGCGGAGAACGATGCGTACCGCAACCCTTATGTGGCGCGTCACCGTGCGCTTGCACGTGTCCTTTTAGCGTTGCGCTGGCCACCACTGCACTATGTGAACTTGCTTTTGACGCTGCTGTCGATTGCGTTCCTATGGGTTGTGGACGCGACGTCGCGGTTACCGGAGCCGACGGCGGTGGCTAGCCTCGTTGTGCACGCGATAAGCGCTGCCTTCTCGCTTCTACTTGTCCCGCGCGACGCGTCTGCACTGCTGACCTTTGTTGCACTTATTGCGCTGACGGCGGCGCTCTCGCTGCAGTATGGGAGCAACAAGCACCAGGAGTTCTTTTCCCTGCGCTTTCTCTCGCTCCTGCGCCTCGGGCAGATACAGGTCTTCTTCTTTACCCGCGTGCGGGGACTGGCGCGTCTGATGATTCTTTCCTGGATCAGCGTCTTGTTTCCCCTGATTGCCGCTGGGGGCGTGCTGTATGTGGTGGAGCTGATGCGTGCGCAGGTCCTTCTCGTGCGCCTCGACGCGCGCGGAGTGCCCGTGGCGCACCCGGACGCGCGGGCGCTCTTTGCGCGGCACTTCCGCGAGGACGCCGCGGTGCTGCACGCGGTGCTGTGCCAGTGGCTGCTGCCGGCGTGCTGCGCGGCGGCGGCGCTCGCTCTGCTGCGCGGGCGCGGCGCGGGCGCGAGCCTTCCGGACCCGCAGGCCTTCGCGCTGCGCGCCGCGCGGCTGCTCGAGGACCCGGCGGCGGCCGCGCACGTGCGCGATGGGGGCGGCGCCCGGTGGCTCCGCCGCGGCGGCCACGCGGCGCTCCTCGCGTCGCTCCTCCTCGCGCTGCTGCTCGGCCCCGCCGCGGCGGACGCCCACCGCCTCTTCTTCGCGGCGGAGGCGGCGTTCGCGGCGGTCGGCGTCGCCGGGGGGACGTGGCGCCTCCACGTCGCGCGGCGCCGCACGGCATTCGCGTGGGAGGCATCGCGCGCGGCCGCTCGCGGACGCGACGCGCCGGCAAAGCCAATGGCGAACACCGCACTGCTCCTCGCGGAGGCGGCGCAGCTGCTCTACTGGGCCTGCGCGCTCCCGCTCGCCCTCACGCTCCTCGCCGAGCGCAGCGCCGCCCTCATCGCACCAGAGTCCTACGCCCTCTTCGTTGTCCCCGCGCGGTTTGCGCTGCTGCTCCAGCTGCTCCCGCACCGGTACTTGCTGTCCTTTGTGCGGCGCGCGCACATGTTGCTCTCCGCAGCCGCCTGCGCGGCTCTCTACATTGTCGGCGCCGCAAGCATACTCGCCGACGTGCACGTTGCCGCCACTGCGGGGCAAACAATGAGCGGCGCGCTGTGGCGCAGCGCGGCAGAGGATCTCCTGCGGCAGATCTTCACCACCCCCGCGCCGGTACGCTCTGAGGGAACATGGGCACCAGATGACGCCGCCGCGCGGCTGCGGGAAATGATAAACGCCAACGAAACCATTTCTGTGGTCACGGATGCATACGCGGCGGCACCGCTGCTTATCGCGCTTGCCATTCTGGGGAAAGTGGTGTTGGCCTCCCTCTTTGGACTGCTCATTGCCTCCATGCTTTTCCCGCTGCGCTTCCTCATCTTCGACACACTGCCGCGCGGCGCGGAGTTTTTGTACCGCACTCTTCGCGGTGGTCTGGACCGTGTCGTGGACACTGGCGCTCGGATGCACGACGACATGCGCCCCGAGGACCGGCGGCGCGCGCAGCGGCATAAGTTTGCAAACATGTTTGGCCCCCGCGGCATTCCTTTTTGGCTTGTGCCGCACCTGCTCGAGGAGCTCGGGATGTGCAAGCCTGGGCAGCAGCGCCGCTTCCTCTTTGCGCTCGAGCAGCTCCTCGTGTTTCTCCCCATCGCGGAGGCGCGCGCGCGCTGCGTGGCGGAGTACGCCGGGGCGTGGGACTGCTACGACTCGGGCGGCCCCGCGCGGCTGTCCTTCGCGGCGCTGCCGGTCTATCCGCCGAGCAACGCCGCGCCCGCCGCCGCGCGCTTTGTCTCGCCGCTGCGCCTCGTGCAGGCCATGGCGCTCTTCGAGTCGGGGTTTCCGCCGCACTCCTCCATCGGGTCGAAGATATGGCTCGAGTTCTTTATGAGCTCGCAGCTCGTTCGTGGGGCGACGCTCCTGCAGTCGCTCTGGCGCATGTACCTCGCGGTGAAGGCATTCGAGGAGGACCGGTCGCGCAGCGCGCTGGACATCGCCATGGCGCGTGTGCTGAGACGCGCGTTTCGACGGAATCGCATGCTCTCGTGCGCAAAGTTCTTTAGCCACAGGTCTTTTGAGGAAGCGGTGCGATGCCAACCAGACATATTCAACCACGGCACTGGCCACTACGACGTGCTGAGGCGCCTGCGCGGGCGCTACGGCGCGCTGCAACCGACGAGGCGCCTGCAGCTGAGGCAGTCGCTCGCGCCCTTGCGCGCCTGCAGGGAGGGCGTATCCCCAACAACAATCAAACATAACCCACTATCTCAGCCGCACCCCCCTCCCTCTGTACAGAATAACAGGCGTATGACTGCATCGGAAGTGCAAGACCAACTTGAAGTAAAACACGGAGATTTGGGGGTCTAGGGAAATGATACCTTCTGTCAAAACAGAAATCTCTATGCCACACAGAACGCAATACATCAATAAAATACACAGAAGATTATAGCGCGAAGAATCGTATAATTGCAAAGGATGTTGAGTATAAAAGGCAAAAAAAAAAGTGGGAAAAGCAGAAGACACACACATAAAAAAAAAAAAAAAGCGATAGTGTGTGTGTGTGGGGGGGGGGGGGGGAGGCGAGTATTCTTTGACAATACTAAAGAGGAGTTTATGAAGCGAAGTTAGAGACTCTGAGCACTTGGGCGGAAAAGCATGCAGAATTGCCCCAGCTAGCAAGAGGGGAAAGAGTGAATATATATATATATATATATACATATACATATACAGGTATAAATGTAAATATTAGCTTTACGTTGTCTGATTTTTTTTTTCTTTTCCGTTGAGCTTTTTTTTTTTGTTTGACGGCGAAGCGAGGCTGCTCGATGCAGACATGTTTAAATTGAAAATCTATTCCTGTTTTCTCTAGTGTCTTAAAACAAAAAAAAAAAAAGGGGAAAAATGTGCTCTTTGCTCTTACCAATTTGTTTATTTTTAAATTTATTATAGGGTTACTTGTATTTATTTTTGCTATACCTATCTAAACTTCTTCTATACTGTTTTCTGATTTTTTTTTTTACGAAGCGTTGAAAAACATTGAAAACAAAAGTGCAAAAAAAAGTGAATTGCTGGAGATTTGCTATGATCTATTTAATTCAGAGGCATCAAAGCGGCGTGAGATATATCCTGCTCTCACACAAGACACGCACGCACTGGTAATTTGGGGAAGAGCAACTTACAACAGTATCCTGTTAACGAGTGAAGTTATGGTAAGCAAGACGCCAGCAGTTCTTGCGAGGAGTTCAAATGACAATAGTGAAGTCCTTGTTAATGGGAGCGGGTTTGGGTATAAACTGCGGTGCAGCATAGACTCTGAGTGGTGATGATTGCGATGTGATATCGGAGGATGTGCGGATGACGAGACAGGAAAACAGCGTCGAGTTTTGTTTATGTTCGGGCGGGCCCGACCCACTGCCTTCTTGTTCTCTGAGCCGATGGACGACCTGAGGAAGCGAGCGAGAGTGGGCGGCTGGTGAGTGCCTTCTCGCGGACAGGCGTTTACCGCTGCACTTTTCCGCTCGTTGTGGATGGCGGGCGCGGCAGTGTGCCGAGGCGCTGTTTCCGCGAGCGCCAGGCGACAGGGCTTTGGGGTTAAGGCATTGGAGTCGGGCATGCCCGCGGAGCTTTCCTTTCCTGCACATCAGGTGAGCGGACTTTCTTTGCATCCCTATTGTGTTATTTGGGTTTCCCCATCATGTGAGTGTCGCCTGCCAGCTGTTCGCTTGTGGTGCGGCACGGCAGAGCATATGACACTCGAATGGATTTCTTTCGTTGCGATGCAGCATTTCCTTTTTACAGTTTTCCCGAACTTCGTTGGAGTCGTTGTCTTCGGTGCCCACAGCGGTGACGGAGGCTCTGCAGCGCAACACCCGCAGTGTACTTTGGGGGAAATGTGCAAACTCGCAGAGGTGAGGAGTCGTCTCGTGACGCACAGACGGGTTTTGTGCGTATTGTAGAGAAGATACAAAAGGGAATATTCGCGGAAATAAATCGTTGTTGCCTTCTTGTATTTAAAATTTGTTATTGCTGAATGAACCGTTAAAACTAATGTCTCCGTTGCGAAATCCCGACGTAAGTAATTGTCTGAAGCATTTTAACGTATTTTATCTTTCCTTGCGAAACCAATGGACGAGCAGCACGATAACTTGTTGTTGTGGATAAGTGCACTCGCACTCGTCGAAGCTATTTGAAAGTTCTTTGTTTCTATATCCTGTTATATTTTTGGATATGAATGTACCGTTGCTATGGGGAAACAATTTTTCTTATAGGCAGGGGTGGTGGTTGTGGTGTTGGAGGAAATATGTGAAGCGTGGAGTTTTCAAAAGACGTGAAAACGAAATCGCAGCGTCTTTGGAGAATAACATTAACGATCAAGAAGAGAACGCTTCTGACTACTTATATATATATATATATTGAAACAAGCGCACAACTGTGGGATGGTAACGCTGCGGTTATGGAGTTCACTGTAAAGTATTACCAAACCAATACCCGCAGCCATTCTTGCTCACTACAGCGTGGAGGAAGTTAAAGGTTGTGGTGGTAAATTTGTTGTGATGTATAAAGATTTTCTTTTTATCTTCAAGACTGCAGGTGCCGCTACTGCGTGAGCTGAGGCTTCAGTCGCCCACCGCTCCAAAGGCGAAGAGCTCGAGGAGAGCGAATTGTTCGGCAGCTCACGGCGCTGGCAAACGGAAGCGTCGCGTCTGCGCCTGAGCAGTGGCTGATGTGTTGACGCGGGAATTAAATTTAATATAACGAGTCATTGTTATGAAGAAGCGAAACTGAATAGTAAACGTTCCACTGTTAATAGGACTAAGGGAAAGAAGTGATCAGATTGCCATGTTGAAAGAAATCTTTACTACTTTTAAAGAGACGCCATCATTTTGAAACGAGTCTCTTCCAGTGAACAGCTGAAAGTTATACGTATCTGAGAAGAGGGGCAGGATGCGGAGATGAAAAAAAGATTTAGAGTATAAAAGGCAAACAAGACAAACACGGTCCATTCTTTATTTAAAGTGAGTTTGAAAATAGCTCAGAAATTTGTGCAGCTCAATGTAAAGATACAAATAATATGTTTTCTTTTTGTAAAAAAAAAAAATAATAGTTTGCTCTGCTTTATTTGACTGCCTAATGATTTGCATTCACAATATGCGTACTGATTCTTCTGTGTCTTATTGTGTTTGAATTAATGAAATAAAGCACATATTACTAGCGATACACTGACAAAAGCATTTATAAATTTTAAATTCAATATGATTTTTTTTTTTTCTGGTTGAATTGATTGCCTGCTATGCCTGATGAAGATGACAGAATGAAAGAATTCATTACGTATTCTGCATGTATTCTTTGTTCTTTATGAGACGGGCTGTGGATGAGGAGCGGAAAGAATTTGATAATTTAAAACTAAACTTGGCAGTACATGCTTTTTTATGCCATAAATATTGCATTCTGATCTCTTCACTTCCTCCCTCCCTCATTCCCTTTGAGACAATCCTTTATTTAAATCAGTCTTTTTTTTTATTATTGGTTTCAATCACAAATTGCTGATACACTATTTTTTCTTTTTTTTTTCATGCATGGACTTCATTTTGTTTTGATAATAGGAAGGTCTGCGTTTATGAAGCAGCCGTTTAAAACGACATGGAAGGTATACCTTCCAGGGGCGTTTGTAATGACTATATATTGCTTTGCTATATACTTCAACCAAACGCGAGGAGAGGTTGTCAAATACGGTCATGACTTTGTTCCCATTTATTCGGAGGATGGGAAGCTGGAGGGCTTCACACACCCAATCTTGGTGGAAGCAGGCGACAGGTACCGCGATAAGGAGGAGTCGAGTTCGAAGTCTGCGTAGCACTGGACTTGAGGCTGTCTGCAAAGAAAGTGTTTGGTATAAATAGGTGCTTGATTTTAACTTGAAAGAAAACAAAGAAAAACCCAGATTCTTTTTGAGGCCCTTGCCGGACCAAAGTCTCTCATTGCATTTTTTGCTTTTCTCTCTCTCTCTCTCTCTCTCTCTTTCTCATTTATGCTTCTTATCCTGCTGGGTGTGAGATTGCAAGTGTTTCTTTATTATCATCTGGAAAGGGAATTAAACAGAAATCAAATAAAATATATATATATATATATATCTGAGAAAATCCGCGCTCATGTCTATTCTCACCTACAGTGGTGGCTCCTGCGTGGCGATGGCGGGCAAAGAGTGCTTTGTCATTATCTCTGACAACCGCCTGGGTGAGCAGTTGAAGACCACTTCCATGGAAGTCCCAAAGCTGCACGCCATCAACGACCGCATCGTAATGGGCCTCACTGGTTTACGAACAGATCAACAAACCTTTGCCCAGAAGCTTCAGTTCCGCACCGAGATGTACAAGCTGCGCGAAGAGCGTGAGATCAGCGGAAAGGCGCTCGCTGCGCTAGTTGCGTCTATGCTCTACGAGGCGCGCTTTGGGCCGTGGTTTGTCGAGCCGGTGATTGGGAGCATCGACAAGGAGACGGGCGCGGTGTACCTCTGCGCGATGGATCTCATCGGCGCGCCCTGCGAGCCGGAGGACTACGTGTGCGCGGGCACGTGCGCGGACAGCCTGCACGGCATGTGCGAGGCGCTCTGGCGGCCGGGCCTCGGCCCCGAGGAGCTGTTCGAAATGGCCGCGCAGGCAATGCTCTCCGCGTGCGATAGAGACTCGCTCTCTGGGTACGGCGGAGTGGCAATGATTGTGACAAGGGACAAGGTAACCACACGACTCATCCGGGGCCGCAAAGACTAAAAGGCACGCAAGAATTGTTTCGCCCCTTTCCATTCTTTTGGTGTTAGGGATTTCTTTTTCTCAAAGGTGCGCGGAGGATAAAACCTCACAGAAAAAAAAAAAAAAAGAAACATTAAAAAAAAAAAGAAGAACAGCACATCTTTCCCTCTTTATTGCCATATGCCTGGTTTGGCGAGAAATTTTTATTCTGTTAGAAATATATATGTATACATATGTATATGTATATATATATATATATATATATATATATATGGTTGGAACTGCTACGCTGCTCACAGATGTTTTCTTGCTCTATTTTTTTTGTTTTTGTTTTTGCTGTTGTTGCTACTTACTTTTTATGACAACGCATTTACTGAGAGAAATAGAGATGCAGTCAACGCTGACGCACCTCGACGATGCACCGATGCTTTTCTGTGAGAGGTGCAACAATCTCCTTTACCCGGAGAATGATCCAGTCGCCCGGCAGTTGCGATGGCGGTGCAACTACTGCAAAACTGCAGAGACTCACGATGAGAATAAACTTGTTTACATTTTAAACCTCAAGATGACGACAGGAACTGTTGAGGAGTTGGAACTTCTTGCAGAATTTGCCAATGATCCTACCGCGCAGCGCGATCCGACGAAGCAGTGCAGCCACTGTGGTGAAAACGACGTTACCTGTTTCGTAAATCCTCTTGGACAACCACACGAAGACATGACACTTTACTTTGCCTGCGCAAACCCCAAGTGTCGTCACATATGGAAGAGCGACCATCGACAGGAGCAGTAGGACATCTTTTCTTTTTCTTTTTGACGAAGAAAGGTATGCGCATGCACAAACGCTTTTATGCGAAATAAGGAGACAAGGAAACAAAAAGGCATGATGTTTTTTTTTTTTTGCTTTAATCTTTCTTAAAAAAAAAAAAAAAACTACATTTGTAGGAAGTAATACCCATCACTTTATTTTTTCCCCCTATTTCTTTTCCTTTTTTTTTTTAAGAAAAAAGAAAAAAAAAAAAGGAACACGAACGACTTTGACAAACATATCAGTGGAATGTATGCATTTGGTGTGTCCGTTTCTTTAGTTTTCTTGATATGGTACTTCATCTGTTCCGTCCTTTCCGTTATAGAGTACTCGGTGTGGGTGAGGAGACTGCCGGAATGGGCTTTAGACCAAAAATTTAAAAACGTTCACTTTGCCTTTTCGATTATTGGCCTTATCGCGTTCGGTTTTGGCGGCGCACCGCTGTTTGTGTACGCTTACAAGTACGGCTTGTCGTACCGCCGCCGTTTCAGCCGTTTTCTATGGGGCACGGCAGTTGTGTTTTTCACGTGGTCACTGCCATTTTCTCTGATTGAAGGGATTATGTTACGAAAGAAGGCGACAGGAACGCTCAGTGAAATTTTAGTGGTCCTCAGCATTGCATCGTGCGCAGTAAATTGCTTTATTGTTTGGTTTGCGTACATGCACTTCATAGCATCGATCATTCACACCTACCACGGGGTGGACCGGCAGATACCACACGAGGACACTCTTTACCCAATGCATGAAGTCGGGGTGACGAACTCAGTACATCCTTCGACCATTTAGAGACTCCGCTTCGCACTGCGCGCGCTTGTTGACCATCAGTCCGCTTTTTATTTATTTATTTATTTTTAGATTTTATTCTACTTTTTTTTTCACTTTTACCGTACACATATCATTGTGTTGTATATTGAGAAGATAAGATTAATGTGAGGATGATAAACATACTCTCTACACTGACCCTGTCTTAGATCTCTTGAAGATAAAAGAGAGAATAGAGAAAAGGTGAGTCGGCAGCACCTCTGCTATTGTGTATATCTGCGTGCATCATTTGAGTATACGATATGCAATATTAGAAGTATTATAAATCTGATGGTTAAAGAATTACTTTTTTTCCTAGGAGCCTGTGAGGAGAATGTCAACAAATAAGGCTTTTGCGTATTCTTTCCCTGGCACCCATCTTTTTTATCCCACTGACCCTTTTTTACCCCTTTACATGCTGTGAATTTATAACAAAGGGGAGAACGCAGGTTTTTATTTGAGAGGCCTTCCTAATAGGGGGTTTTTAAATTTATTTTTGTTACAACATTTTTATTATATTTATTTCCCTAGCTTTTCTTTTTATGATTTCTAGGTGGCATTGATTCCATATACCCATGCGCAATGAGAGGTCACGGGACCTATTCTGGCGGAACACAATCCGCCCCCATTTCCCTATGGCGATACAGTTTAAGTAATTGGAGAAGAGCGAATCACTGGAAGAGCGGTGGACAGCCATTTTGACCGAGTCTGGTTTAGCATTCACCCAATGGAGCGCGAGAAAAGCTTGGGTTGACTCATCACTAAAGTGATAGGTTGCTAACCTGCGCGCCTATAATATACCCAGTTTTGAAGATTAAGTACAGCGCCTATTTTAAAGGCGGTTGTTGGAAATAAGCTACATGGAAGCGCAGCAAAAGGCTAGTGATCGACAGCGTTTGCAAAGCGATAAAGCTTCAGCGCCAGTAGAAAGCAATGCTTGAGGGACGCATGTGTCTAATAGAGAGGCATATGCTAACTCTAGAGAGGCACCGCTGGCTGCTCAACAGGAACAGCTGATGACGATACGATCCCAGTTAAAAAAAAAAAAAAGTTTATAATGTTGGTAACGCCGCGTTGGACGTGGCTCGAAGAGTTCTAGTGCAGCGGGAAACTGCTGTGGCAGAGGCCGAAGGAAGGTTGGTATCGGCATAGAATCTACAATCTGAATTAGCTCCTCAGCATCGATCAGTTGAAAGAACTTTACACGAGGACCCCTCGTTTTTAACCCGTCGACCATACCTTTTCCGAAGTATTTATTTACACGGGGTGTTTTCAACGACGATCTGGTGAACGCAGAAGGAAACAATGGGGTTAATTGTTTTACTCTCTCAAATAATGGGTGAAATGTTCAAGTTATTTCTAACTCTGAGAATAATAAAGACGTAGTGCCCTGCGAAAATTTCGCCTTTGATGTCTCCACTTTGGTTTCCCCCGCAGATGGGAGGTATGTATAGCACGATTGATATTAGACATTCGGAGAGAATTTGCTTATTGGTTAGACAGTACTTCCCGACAAAGTTCACCCAGGAAGTTTCTCACAAAATACTATACTTTGTCTAAAGAGGTACAGGAACTACTCCGTATTCTCAACAATGCCAGGGTGCACATGGATCTTAAGTATATCAAGCCATCGAAGAATGTTGTAGATGGCGTTTCACAGGGTCGGTCATTTGGTAGAGAAGAGGGGGCAAATGGGTAAGGCTTGCGAGGGGGAGTGGGGATTCTTCTTGGTAGGAAGACATCTGTCGGTGCTAAGGAGTCGTTTGGTATCCGTGGACAAAGCTGTGAGTCCCTTTTCCTCAGCGCTTGCAGCCGGAGAAGCGCTACTGACACGCATTTTGGAGATGTCTCGGCGCATAGTAGAGGAGCATGAGGCAGCGGGCGCCGCTCTAATGATGCACGCGTCACTAGCTGATTGGGGGCCATCTTAATTCCAAACACAAGAGGACTACAAAAAAAATTACAAGATGGGGGGCATTGGAAGAAAACTCTGACAGCTATTATGCAGGCGGAGGCATGCGTAGTACGCTTGGCGCTCCACACCTTTATGGAGAGATTAGAAACCTATGTGAATATATGCGTGGCTAATACGTTTCTACAAGGCGCAGCCAGGAAATTCAGTGCAAAATTCTGTGCCTTGGCTATGGACTTTCATTAACTATTTCGCACCTTCGACAGTGCCAGGGTGCACGCAGACTTTCTGCCATGTCAAGTGAGGGGAGAATCCGCCGGATGGCTTTTCACGAGGTCGGGCGTTTGAGAGAGTAGACTTGGCAAAGGTGTTAAAACTTGCAAAGTGAAACCTGGGGTTTTCAGGTTAGTAAGACCCTTTGCGGCTGCCACTTCGTAAGTTGTTTAAAAAATACATGCATCAATTTGTCTTTAGAGGGGCACTTGCTGTTCGTATTTATTATAGCCCGGACTTTTTATGCTACTACACATTGAGGTAATTGAGAGGCATATATGTTTTCCCCCCTTTGTCTCTTTTTATTCTAGGTATAGGTAAGGGTAGGTCTAACCGGGCCGATAACTGGTTATAGTTGTAAATATTGCAAATTAGCACAATATTAACTATACGCTCTTGTAAAAAGAAACGAAAAATTCTTTTTAGTAGGTCGTATTTTGCAAGCATAAATATTTTTTTTTCCTTTTTTACCATACAAACACAATGAGTGACGAAGTGAATACACACATGTGCGAAGGGCCGCCAAAAACTACCGTAAAAGCTCTCTCTCTTACGAATATTCTACCCGTACGACTTGGTGAAACGGAGGATAAGGATGTGAGAATACGTGTGTTGAATTATAACTTCAATCTTTTTCCGCGTGGGTGCAGTGGATTTCAGAGCGAACGTATAAAAACTTTTATGGACTGTGTAGATCAATACGATGTCATAATGTTTCAGGAAGTGTATGCTGTCAGCTTGGTACCTTACTTTATACAGAAGTATTGGTGTTTTCGCATGCAACTCCTTGACCAGCTGAGGGAACGTGGCTTTTCGCACTATGTGATGTCGCGTCAGCCCTCTTACAAAACGATTGTAACCCGGAATGTCTTTTCCGATAACGGCCTCCTCATTGCGTCTCGTTTTCCAATTGGGCACCATGGATCACACACATTTTCTAATAGTGAGCGCGGCGAGCAATCCGTGGCGCGTGGGTGCATCTTTGCCGAAGTGGAAGTGCCACTCCCTGGCATTGGTGGCGAAATTGGGCGTTTGGTTTTCTTCAACGTTCATCTTCGCCCCGATGAGAGCGCGGCGCAGGTGCTGGAGGTAAGCCGCTTTATTGACTCTGTGATGGGCCACCTGCACAGTGACGCCGATGCTGTGCCGGGCGATCCGAATACATGGTGCCCGTTTGTTATTGCCGGTGACTTCAACATTGACGCAATGAACGTGCACAACGACAGTCAGTCGACAAGGCACCTTAATGACTCCATGCGTGACCTGCAGCCACTTGGCGAACTGCGCGATGTGGTCTTTGAGTTTGAGGGGAGCCACTTGCCGACACGACCCGCAAAGTTGTTCTTTCAGACACACTCAAAGCTCAGCCGGATTTCCAGTAAGCCACCGCGGCAGGACTACTTTCTTGCCACTCCATCTCTCAAGGTGCTTTCGGCGAAAATACAGAAGTTTGTCGCGAGCAATAAGCGACCGTATGTTTACTTATCCGATCATTTTGGCGTTTCCGCGACGCTCGGCCTTTCCGCAACTGCTTATACGACAGTTCGTCGCCCAGGAGTAATGCCACACTCGTGCATGAAAGTTACACTTGCTGAGGAAACCGTCAATGCGCACTCGAATCCCTTCTCAAAAACCAATATGGAGGTTGCGATTATTCCGCTCCTGTGTGCTGCTGCGGTCTATCTGAACTTGCCGATGTTCCTCGGCTTTGGCGCGCTGTGGCTGCTGTTGTGGTGGTCGAGCTCTCGCATCCTTGTGCTCAGCAACGAACGGGCGTTTGCGAAGGTGACGAAGGGCGTTGTCGCGGGAACAGAGTCTGTCGTGCTGCACGACAAGCCGCGCGAGTACGATACGCTCTGCGGAGCTGTGACGCTTGCGGAGGTGTGGCAGCGGTCCGTACATCGGCATCGCGGGATTCCGTGCATTGGAGAACTCAACGAGGCGGAAAAACCAGAGTGGCTCACGTACGCCGCGGCCGATGCGGTAGTGCACGACATTGGCGCTGGCCTTCACGCGATTGGCATCTTGCCCGGCGACGTGGTGGGCGTTGACTGCGACGCGAAGGGCCGCGCATTGCTCTTTGAGCTTGCCTGTGCGACATACGGCTTCACGACACTTGCGCTTGCTGGCAAGAGCACCGTTGTGCGCACTCTGATTGACGAGCACAAGGTGAAGGCGGTGCTCGCAAGTCGCGCGGCGGTGTCGTCGCTGCTCTCGTGCCGATCAAGGAGCCTCGAGACAGTTGTTTGCCTCCACGCCGTCTCCGACGCGGCCGACGACGCAATGGCGCGGGACCTGGGCATTGCGCTTCTTTCGTGCGACGAGTTGGAGCGCCGCGGGCGACTGAATCCTCTCCCGCCGCCACCGCCGCGCGCTGCCGACGGCGACGCGGCGCTGTCGCTTTCAGTTGTCGCATCCGAAGAAAGCGGAGTGTTCGCAGCGACACGCATTACGCACGCGGATGCACTGCGCAGCATTCGCACTCTTGTCGCGACACGTGTGCTTCCAGACGCCGCGCACGCGAAGGAAATCGTCGTCTGGTTTACTCCATTCGCTGTTGTCTTTAATCGTCTCTTTGTGCTCGGGCTACTCGCCCACGGCAGCGCCGTCGCCGCGGCGGAGTCAGTGAGCGTGAGGACGTTCAAGGTGTTTTCCCCAACGATCTTTCTCTCTAGCGCAGCGTTCTTTGCGCCAATCGCGGCGCACATGCGTCGGGCAAAGGTGCGCTACATCCGACTGTACGCGTGGATCTCCGACATGGTTTACCAGTTTCGCTCCACGTTGATCCATGTGCATGGTCGCGACTCCTACTTGCTGCGCTATCTCTTCTTCCGCAGCTTTCAGCGACAGCTCGGCGGAAGCGTGGAGAAAATCGTTTTGAGTTCATCCGAGGAGAGCGTTTGCTTTGAATTGGAGGAATTTATTGCCGTGTGCTATGCACCGTGTTTGCGCGAAGTGCACTATTTACCAACAGAGGGCATCATCTGCATTGACGGGTCTCCTGCACCAGGACAGCGTGTGCAGCTCGACCCTCTCGAAACTCCTTCGACGCGAGAAGTAAATATCGGACAACTTGCCGTTGTGCGCGAGGATGGTGAGCGTCACGTGCTGCCTGTGGCGGCGACATGGCGCAATGACCGCGAGCTGCGCCTTCTCGGACCGCCCAGTGACATTCTCTGGCCCGTCGAGTATGAATATGTTGCCGCCGCGCCTCTGGAGCGTACCTTTGCACAGTCGCGTTACATCAATGACATTTTCCTTTATGCCAAGCCCTCGCACCCGATCGTGGCAATTGTGTCGCCGAACCGTGACACCGTTGAATTTGAGTGGCTTCATCGTCCTGGGGCTACCGGGGAGCCGCTGGGCTGGAGCGAACTCACCCGCTTTGCGCCAGATCTATTGCTCGCAGATTTCCGTCGCATTGGCGAGGAGTATGGCTTACCGGAGGCCCACATCCCGAAGTTTATTCACCTTCATCCGCATGCCTTTAGCGACCACGAGAACTTACTTACACCGCATGGCCGCCTCATTCGTGGGAGCATCGCGCACTACTTTCACTCTGTCCTTCAGCAGTTTGATAGGACGTGTAGTAGTTCATCTGAGGAACCAAGTCCACGCATTATCAGTTCAAGCTCGAGTCCCAGTATAAGTGATGAACTCAGTTCAGGGGATAATGACCAACAGATGAAATCACATTTTCACTTGCTATTCCCAATTGCTGTAGATATTGGTGGAACATTTGCAAAGGTGGTGTTCGTTCAGCCCCCAGGGTTTTTTGAGATTCCGGATTATTTGATACCAGAGGCTTCTTCTCTCTCTGAAAAGCTTTGCACACGTACGATGAGATTCTTTGCCGACCCCAGTGCTGCAAAGCAGCGACTGCGTGAGAAGCCGACATCGCTTTTGGGAACCGTGCGCTTTGCGAAGCTCCTATCCAAACACATTCCCGACTTCGTTGGCTACCTTAAAGAAATCAACGCATTTGATCTCTATTCGGAGTTATACCGCAAGCGTCTACGTGCGACTGGAGGTGGCGCTTTCAAGTACGCGAAGCTTCTAAATGACAAACTAAACTTAACTTTTGACGTTATGCGTGAGATGGACGCCGTGGTTCAAGGTCTTAATCTGATTCTGCTGCATGCGCCAGATTCTATCTTTACCGTTGAGGTGCCGACAGGATTGACACAACCACACAAATTACCGATATCTCCAACTGATGGAACTCTCTCGCCGTTCCCATACCTTCTTGTTAATATAGGATCCGGTATTTCTATCATCAAGTGTTTGGGGCCAGACGGCAAGCACGTGCGTGTGGGAGGAAGTCCAATCGGCGGAGCGACGTTTTGGGGGCTTGTCCGGACCATGACGAATCTTACCTCATGGGAGGAGGTGACGGAAGTCATGCGACTCGACGGTCCGGGAGATAACCGAAATATTGATCTTCTCGTTGGTGATATTTATGGATACAATGCGAAGGATCTGCCGGCGATGCTGTCTGTGGACACGGTTGCCAGCTCCTTTGGGAAATGCGGTACGGAGCGATTTTACAAAGGTTCAAATGGCACTCGCCTACGGCGCACCTTCTCAAGTGAAGACGGAGAAGACTTCTTGGTGCCTGATACACCGTCGCCAGTACGCAGTCCAAAAGTGCTCCATTCAGTCCTAAAGAGGGACCTGTCAGCGATTGATATTGTGCGATCTCTGCTTAATATGATATCAAGTAACATCACACAACTTGCTTACCTTCATAGTAGTGTACAAGGCGTTCAAAATATTTTCTTTGCCGGTGGCTTTGTGCGGGACAATCATGTTGTTCGCGGCCATATTAGCAAATATATGCATTATTGGTCAGGCGGCGAATGCTTCGCCCATTTCCTGAAACACGATGGGTACCTTGGTGCACTGGGCTCTGTCAGCATGCAGCCCGAATAGGAAAATATGTATTAGGCAATAGTATCTTTAATGAATTATATTCACATAAATTAACGACGTACTGATCATAACATGCTCAGGTGTTGCTGAGGATGGGTTATTCGGACGAAAAGGTGAAAAAAGGGTTTAAACTATCTCCAATATTGACATTCAGAGAGAGAAATACAAGGAAGGAAAAAAAAAAGTATGAAATACTTATTGGACCACCGTTATCTTTTACGAAGGTTTTTTTTTTTTTATGGTGGGCGTTGTGTTTCTGAATTTGTGATTGTGTACTTGTTTCTGCATAGGTCCGCACCCGTGTGTGTGTGCATATGGCTCTTTTTTAAAATGTGTGGGTGCAAGTCCGTACGCAACAAATCACTATTCCTCCTTATTCCTTTCTTTACATGTGTTTATTATAATTTTGTGCTTGTCTACTGCAGGAACCGGACATGTGACGGCCAGCAGGGGATTTTTTTATTGTATCTGTCCTTCTTCATAGTTTATATATATATATATATATATATATATATATATATATATACATGATTTTTTTATTGGTAACTTATCGCTGTGTGAAAAGGCGCAGTTGGTACGCGATGCTAAGAAACAATAGTTCAAGACGGTGATAAAATAAACGTACTCTGAAAGGGGGAGAAAAAACGAGCCAATTTTGGTTACTTGCAAAGAACGAAATGACGCTGTAAAGCTGTCAACGAAAACTAAAACGGAAAAACGGAGAAAATCGAAGTGTCTACCGAAAGACAGTTTTCCCTAGAAGGTTCCTTTTGCTTTTGTGTATATATGTATATTTATATATATTCATATGTTTGCATAAGCGTTTTTTTTCTGTACTTATATTTATTACCTGAAGTAAGGGGATGCGCCGGTCATCGTCCATCACCGTGGATTGAACAGTTTCTTCCAGATATATTCCGTGTTTTTTTTTTTTATAAAAGCAAACATCTCTTACCAATTGAGTGAACTGTATACAAATTCTAGAGTTCTCCAACTAGGTCGATTTCCCCTACAGAATATACCCGAGCACCAGTGTATGGCTGTCGCTTACAAGCTCTATGAATGAGCCGAATTGTGTGTTTCTCCTGGAGGCGTTTACATCTGAAGAGGGAGTGAATTCCTCCCCGCCCCTGTCATGTGCTGCAGGGTAAAGGTGATTGCGGCAATGATGTTCCGAGTCACCCTTGCGAATTGTTATCGTGATTGTCCTTACATTGCTCCAGCGCAAGAAAGAATTGCGCCACTGCCTCTGCGTAGCACAACTTATTGCTTGGAAGCTCCTTC